>JBBPBS010000633.1:3170915-3180988 GCA_037974835.1 Cicer judaicum | reverse complement strand
GTGTTTTGATAAAACCTTACTATATATTGATTTTTCTGTGCAATAATATATATTTATTTTCATCATAAATTATACCTCACGCCTCTAAAATTATATTTTTAATTTTTAATTTATTATTTTATTTTTAATAGTTAGTTTTTAAATTTTAATTCAATGATTAATATGTCTATATTATTAGATTGAATATATTATTTCAGATTTAAATTAAGACTTCAAAGTTATTTAAGTTAATTATTGTAAAATTTACCATTTTTTAAAAAATAAAAGAAAACTAAAATAATCCAGTTTTATATATTTTGATATATACCAATATTTTGATAATTCATGTTTATATTTGTAAGGACACTTGCTTTTTAAGATTTTAGATTTCAAGTTTTACTTTTTAAACAATATACTTTATAAATATAAAAATTAAATTATTAAGTTTATTATGCATATGTATTGTCACACAATTACGTGACTTGTAGGTCCACTATTAAATTTTACACGTGGATAAAGGTATGTCTTCAAAAGTGCAATAATGTGAATACAAAATGGCCAATGCAATTTATTTATCTTTTCTTTCTAAACATTCAAGTTTCATTTGCTGACTAACAAAAAAATACGAGATCATATTAGACTATGAGAAAAATACAACCTTTATTTTCTTATAAAAATAATTTAAAACAAATCAGAACGTTGATTAAACTCTTTAGAGAACTAGCTTTTTAGGCATACTAGAATTGTTATCAGGTTGATTTGGCACTTCACTTATACGTGGTAGACGATATGTATTTACTACAAAATTCAGTAAAATTTAATACTCTTGTAACAAAAAATATTTAGTGACAATTTGATCCTCAAAAGTTTTTAAAATTATAAATAAAAATATTCCATCTTCGTTCCTCCTATTTCCTTTCTTGTTTATTCTCCTTCATTTTCACTTTCTTCTTCCTCCATTGAAGTTCAAAGGATCGATTTGGTCTATAATTTCACACGTTGCCACACTATCAGTTAGGCCACAACCACAACTTCATCTCACGATTTCAACCCCTTCTTCAACATTTGCAACTAGACATGACATTGGAGTCGGTCGGGAACGCATAGTGAATGTGAAATTTAAGTATCTCCCTGCTCGCAACGGAATTTGAGTTTTCCGCCCACACCCGCACATATTTATATATATAAAATTATAAATTTAAAAAAATATATTTATTTTAATTAATATAATAAAATAATTATTATTAGATAATCACAAAAAAAATATTTTTTATATAAATAAGATTATAATTTTTAATAATTAAAAAATATATATTTAATATATATATATATATAAAAAAAAAATTTAAAAATTATTATAATATTACTTGCGTGTTCGGGTGTAGATAGATATCTTCACCCCAAACTCGTCCCCACCGTTGAAATTTAATTTTAGTAAAAATTCACGTTCAAATTAAATTAAAATAGGTTTTTTTTGCCCAACTCAAATGAGTTGAGTTTGGATGGATTTCCGGTAGTGTTTTTATGATTTATGTATTATAAACTATGTGATCCAAATATTTTTACCTAAATATTTAGAAAGTTCGTCTGAAATACCAGTGATCGACCGATAGGTGGAACGCCGCATCAACTTTGTCATAGTTCAATACTTCAAAAAAATTGAATGTGAATATTTTAATAGAAAGACTAATTACATGTTTCAATTTATTTTTTTAAAATTCTAAATTTTCTTTTCTCTCTTGAATTAATTTATATTATGCATTTTTTAAGGACCAAAACGATACTTAACTAAAAATATAGTTTATTTTTTTGCCTTGTTTGTATATGAAAAAGACATTATCTTCTATATAATAAAATGTATGTTACTACGCGCTAACGCGCACAATTAAATGTAAATTGTAATAGAATTTACATTATAATTCAAAGAATACTAAAAAGTATCTTTAGACTATCTAACATTGAGTCTTTCCATTAATAAATATGGTGCTCTATAAAATACCACCTCATCATAGAGATAGAAAAATGATTGTTTTATAAACACTATTTTTCTCATCACTTTTTTCCAATTTTTGGTTCAATAAATTATATTAAATTAAATTAGTGTTATTGAGATGTAATAATATAAAATTATTAATAATTCATTTAATATAATTTTTTGAGATACCAAATAAAAAAGTTTGAGTATTTATTAAATTGTATAATTAAAAAACAAATTATGTACATACAATAAAAATTGGTTTTTTTGTGAGGTGACTTTAACTTTTAAAAATATATTTTTAGCTGATTAAACACAATACTTAAATATTTAAAAGAAGGAGTTTTATTGTGTACGTTGTTAGAGCTTTCATTGACAAATTTTGAAGAACCATTTTTCTTTAATGGACTTGTTAACCAATGTTGTGATGACACTCGTTATCAGTAATACCCTTAAAATTTATCTTGGCCTTGCTCTTTCATTGTTGATTATTTCATTATCTTCACGGATCTCTCTAAATTATGTCTGCTCTAATTAGGGTACTCTAAATTATGTCTGCTCTAATTAGGGTAATACTCCATGTGATTATGATATATCAACTATCAAAAGAGGGAAAACGTGGGCTAGCTTTTCCCAGTGTTACTGTTTGTGTTTGTGTTTGAGTGACTAGTTACTAGCTAGTAGTAGTTGTTAATGAGTGAGGCAAAGTTGCAAAGATAAGCCACTGCAAACAAAAAAACAGGGATGGTGGTCCATTTTTTGCACGATTAGTTTATTCTTCAATATTCAATTCAATATAGCTATAAAAAAATGTTTTAAAAGGAATATATGTGCCTTATCTTCTACAACTCCCAACCGTTGGATCTTTACACGTAATCTTATGACATATGATGCTAGCCGTTAGATGGATCCTCAGCTACAACATTGTCACACAAGCATTTGTCGTATATGCTCGCCCACAGTGCCTGAAATTATGACCTAAAACGAAAAGAATTTTAGTTTGATAGACGTCGTTAGAAATCCGCCGTAGCTTTCAAACAGTTAGATCTACACTATGATTTTTAATAACATTTAACTTTATAAGATTTATTGAATGCTACTTTAATAACGGTTAGATTTATGATTTATAATATATACTTTTTCTTTTTTGTTTTCATTATTTTAATTAAAAAGTTCATATTAATTAATTTTTTTATTATTTATTTATTTAATTATTAATTTTATAAATTACTTCAAATTTAATACGCTACGTTATCAACTAGTTTACCACTAAAAATTCATTAACTCTCAACTCATTTATCCACTATATCCATTACATTTACTACCCAAAAGAGTCCTAGACTCCTAGTTGCTTAACGGTGTGCATTTTTCTAGGAGCAAAATTAGCAAAACAAAGTCAATTTGGCCTCTATTTCTATGTTCTAAAAATTCCCTTTTTAATTGTTGAATTTGTCTTTGTGAAAATCAGTGAAAAGATTGGGATTGCCTTCCCTAGCTTCCTAGCATTGGTCAAGAAGAATAATACTAGAATATACCTTTATATATTCGTTTCCTATAACCCATATGTGCTGTGTTTCAGGCACGTGCTATTGGCTCTTTTAACTCTTAGACATCGAGGTATTTACGTACCATTCACCAACATAATATTTTTAAATAAGATATATTTTATTATTGTGCTCTTAAACATAAAATAAATAAAAGAAGTAAGAGAAACAACCACGAGCATGTGCCTTCTGTCCCACAAGATCTTCACATTGAATCTTGCTACTCAGTGATTTGTGCTTTAATTTTTAATTGTTTATTTCACATATATATCTTGTTAAATTTATTGTTGGATATATGTGGTGTAAGGAGAATTGGTGAGTGGCAACGGAGTTCAAATATCTATAATTGAGCTCTCATCTTTCTCTACTTCTTATTCATCTTTTCAACTATAGCCTTTTAAAAATAAGGGGATATAATTTGTATCATATACCTCAATAAAAGAATGTTTTGTGTCACATGCTTTTGTGAGAATTCTTGAGTTTAAAGTTTATATAAAACTATCTGCAACTAACAAACACATTAAGAAAAACTCATGATACACATCGACTAGCGATAAGACAAAATAATAATATATCTTTTTATAAATTATATTTAGATCTTATTAGTACTCTAAGTGAGATTGAAATTTTTTCTATTAAATAGAGGTTCTAATAAGGGATAAAAGTTTTTTTCTCAAATGGATTCGGAAATTATCCAACTCTTTAAAATTGGAAGTTGGTTCGCATGAATGTGTGTAATTGTTGATTGAATTTAGATGAATCTTGAGTGGATAATGATGCTATACATTTGATTTCGTTTAATTCTCCTTTTTAGGTAGTTTAATTTTTTGTTTTGAGCAATTAGTCGTGAAAGTTACCAAAATAAATTTAACATAGTTATATATAAATCTATATATTTATCAATATGCCGTTATCAAATTGTTTTTCAAATGATACTCCTAGGTTCTTGAAGTTTGTTTCTTTTATATTTGAACCTAGATATTAAGAAAAAAAATAAATTTAGTTTATTTTATCTTTCATTTATTAAATAAAAACAAACTCATTTAATATATGTTTTTGAAATTTGAAAGATACAAAAAATAACATATCTTAAATTTCTTAAAGAATTAAAATTTTAAAATAAAAATAAAATATTTAAAATACTAAAAACGAAAACACTTAGAGAACAAGTAACAAGTAAGCTATACCACAATTGAATCACAAACAACAATTTTCTCATCGGTTTATTACATTTAATGATATATATACACTTGCACTTTTTTATGACCTATACACACATTTCCTCTAAGTATATTGGTGATAATTAATTATTAAAATTAGGAAAACGTTGACAAGTACTTTTGGATCCTTTGTTAAATATTCAAAAAAGAAAATAATTTTTTTTGGATGTGTATTCAATACCTTAAAATTTTAAAAACTAGTATTTTTTATATAATTTCTTTTATTTCTTAACAAATGCTTCAAAGAGATTTGTTGGTCTAACCTTCAAATTATACGGTGTGCACATTTTTATTATATTTAGAATTAAGTATGTAAAAAGAAATTTAAATTAATTATCACTTTATTACCAAAATCAATTTAATATACATTGTATTGAATAAATATATATACAGAAATTGTTATTATTTTTCATTATAAAATTAAGTAGCTAAACATGCCATTATATTCTAAATATAGACTAAAAAGTAATTCAAGAACTGAACAAATAATTGACTAAAAAAGAACTGCACAAATAAAGTTTAATATCATTTATCTAATTAGTCAAAAAATATCATTTGTCACAAAAAATATAAAATAATATCAACCTAAACATTTATTAATGATACTTTCGACAAAAAAAGAATTATAGATGATATAATATCAATGGAAGTAAATATTTTTTGAAGTACTTAATGTCAACCTTAAACCCTAAACAATATCTGAAATAACGACCTTCTGCTTTGTGCCAAATATTTTTCCACGTATTGATCGTAACAAGTGAACCGTGGAAGCTCGACGGTGGAAAATTAAATCAAGTGGATATAAAACTTTTAGAATAATAATATCGACACATTTTTTAATATTTATTTTTTATTAATTAAAATATACACATATTTTATGAAAATTTATATAAAATCTATATATTTTTATAGAATTTATAGATAAATTTTAATTAATCAAATTAAATATGTTAAAAAAATGTTTTAAAATTATTTATAAAGTTGAAATTTAGTGAAGTAGGGCCATCGAAATAAGTAAATGGGGTGGGTAGAGCGAGAGTGATGTTTGTGTATCAACAATTCTCCACAAAAATATCACAATATATATGTAATTATGTATTTAGTCTCTTTCACCATTTTCCGATTCTTTATGCCATTTCACATGGGCGAGGAACAGCCACGTCTTTCTCTACCCATCGTCTTTTCTTTAGCCTTTTACTTTATCATGACTCACATCACACACGTGTCTTTTTTTTTCCTATCAAAATATCTTCTCTTGCAAGCTAAGGCACATTCGATTCTTAGCTTCATTTTACGAAATTTATTGAAATTCTCATTTCTTTTTCTTCTCTTCCGAGAGTTTCTATAGTCTTTTTTCACACGTCAAATTATGCCGATATTTATTATACCTACGTACCAAGAAAAAATGGCATAAAAAACGAAAACGCGGATAATATATTTTGAATTGGATTTACCAAGTATAAAGTTTAGGACTGATTAATATTACATTATATTAAGTAATAACAAAATTGATATGATTAGTGAATAATATTGCTTATTAATATGGGAACAAAGTGAATAATATTTCTTATTATGGGAACAAAGTGATACCTTCAAATACTTGGACACTCATGTAAATCATCATTTGAGGTGAGTGGAAAGAAATAAGATATAGAAAATGTATTTTTTAATTATGTGAGAACAATATTATATATATTGTGAGAATTAGGTCTATATTGGATGAAAAGCATCTCTTGTCGATGAATATGACACTGCGATCATTGTATTGATTTGCTTTAACAGATTGAATTAAGAACGATTGGTATTTAGAGTTGAAATTGAACATAGTGAAATTAAGATCAAGAATGTTTGACTTATTTATGTATGTCAAAATAAGATGATTGAGTCTTGGTCTATTAGTCCAAAACAAAAGTAGTCACTGAAATTAGTATCATTGAACCTAAATTTTTTTTTTTAAAATTAATACTATTTGATTAATTAAAAGCTATTTTGAACCCTAAGATACTTGCTTTTTGTTGGCAACCCAACGGCCGAACTTTGTTGTGAGGACGAAGGATAATGGCCTATGTCTGACCACTGGTAAATAAAATGATAGACTCTTGGATTCTTATATTTTATAAAATTTCAAATCTAATATTTAATATATTTAAATTGATTAATTCAAACATATTATATATTAAAAGTGAAGACTTTTGAAAACGTATAGAAAAAAAAAGTAAAATAAAAATAGTGAGTAATTATTTCAATAATAAATTAAATTTAACATTTATAATTATTTCAATAATAAATTAAAATAATTTTTTATTAGCGATGCATTTACACTACAATTTTTTTTGAAAAAAAACTAATTGAAATGATAATTCTACCATGATGAATAATTTAGATAAAGGGAAGAGGTACGTAGTCAATAATCAATCACAAAAACAAAAAAAGTAGTCAATAATCTTAAAAGAAGAATAAGAAGGGCGTGTACAGTTTTCTTATCGCTGCATAAGGCATATTCCACGACACGACATATAAACAATTAATGTACATATATTTATTTCATGCTTCACCCATAGTGCACAATCTGGAGAATATAAACTATGGTCAGAAGAGCACCAACATGTTGTTATGCTTAAAGTATGTTATGTCATGTTATCCATCCTTCAAAGGCATAGACTTTCATTGATCGGTCTTGTTTTGCTTATATCAAAGAACATATTCTTTCCAAATAATGCCTAGCCCCTTTATTTATAAGAACGTCAACCATGTCCCTTCTGTCCATACCAATCATTTTGATTTTATACTACTAGGTTTCTTTGGCTCAAAATTATACACAAGACAAATATTCTAATAGCCAGATACTCTGCAGGAATCAAATCTCTACTAGCTGTAATGTAAAAATCTTCAACCATTTTTTTTCTTCTATAATGACATAAAGAATTTCTAAATAGACCTTTTAATACTAAAATATTTAATTACGAGTTACGGTGTCGCATTAAAAATCGGTCTCTTTTTAAAATGGGAAGGAGCTTTTCCAATCTCAAAGATTATTTTAGATGTAGACATAAAGTTATATAAATATAAAAAGAATACATAAAATAAAAATTATCTCTATAAATAAAATTTAATAGAGGAAAGACTAATTATGATGTAATTTATATTATAAATAAATTTTTTTATATAATAGATGAAATACTAGTTATGATATATTCACATAGTGCAAATTAGATTGGAATATGCCAATGTAATAGAGGGAAACCTATGACAATAAACACATTTGTCCAAATTTTAATATCTCCGTAATTTTTTTTTATTTTGTAGAAAATTTTTACTATAATAAAAGAAAAATTATACTGTTGATGCTTATAAATTAAATATATATAGGATCCATCGATGCTTGGTGTAAGTCTTTTTATCTACACCAAATCTCAACTGTTATAACTAATTAATCTATTGGCTCATATTAATTTAAAAATAAAAAATGAGCGCGTGATACAGAAAAAGAGAGAGAGAGAACGAGAGTCCTAATTCACCAAATCTCAACTGTTATATATGTTGACTTTGCTATTTTTGTTTCACTTTTAATTTCCATTTTTATCCAAAAACCAACACCTATGCACAAAATAGCGTCAGATTATCCATCTAGCTTGAAGTTGTAGGCCAAAAATCAAGAGGTTGAGCCATAAATTGTTGATGTCAAAGTCGTCCTCAAAGCAAACGTGTTATTAAAGATTTTTTTATATTTTTTTGTTTTAATAATTTAAACTGTATTAATAAATACTTTGAAGAGTTGAGTTTAAAATGAAATACATGACCTTGGCCCTTTAGCAAGGAAACGAAAAACAACTTGATTTTGGGCCGGGCCCTATCTTTCTTATTAGCCATAAGGGATTTGGACTATGAATATGGTAATCTTTGTTGACCAAAAATATACTTTAATTGTGTTGGGTTGTCGATAGGGGTGGGGATATCATATAGACCAAGTGATAGAGCATTACAACCTAATCTTGTAACCAATTGATATATGGTTACCACTTAGAGTTAGATAGATTTTTTTTAAAATAGACAAAACTAAAATTTGTTTAGGAAGTCTATTTAATTAATAATATCACACAATTTGTATAAAAATCATTTTACACCTATCATACCAACCTATTTAAAGTAAATATGTTTAATATTTTATATGTTAAATTATAAATTTGTTAATTTTTTTTTTTGTAATTTAAATATATCAGTATATACTAATTTTTGACATATTTAAACATATTATTATAAAATAAATAAATATTGAATGTCATACAAAGTCAAATAATTTAAAATGCTATATTAAATCTAAAAGAAATTATATTTTATTATTTTATTTAAAAATATTAATATAAAATAGTATTTTAATGAGATTAACAAAATATAGTAAACCAACAGAAAAATCGTATTTAAATGTAAACGTTAGAAACCTGTGTTTAGAGCTGTCAATTTAACAAGCCCCCTTAATTATTGGCCCCAGCCCACATTTTGAAGTGGGCAAAAAAATTAATAATTTAAAAGGCCCCTAAAAACAAGGCCCCCTAAAAATTTGGGGGCCTAGGAGGCCCCCATAGGCCCTTAGAGCCCCCTCCCTTAGGCCCCATGAAATAATAGGCCGAAATGAAGAGACCCCTTAAAAAATTATTTTAATAGATGATCTAATAATAAAAGAAAAAAAATAAAGGGACATTGTAGTTTAGGGATTTTTTTCACGGCTACATGTGTTACATAACTAATTAAGCTAATGCCTTGATTTATATATCGATATATTGGCAGGTGATGCGTATATATGTGTATGTTTTGTGGCTAATTCTTCAATTTCACTCGAGTTTGCTTTCCATCGATCATAGTTAATTACATATTCAAGAAAGAAAGAAAAATAGCGCATATAAGAAAGTGGGAAGGAAGGACCACTCTCCTCATTTTGATTTCCCAACTCCCTAATTAACGATTACCCAAATCATAACATTGAAATTTTTGTGGTGATTACTTTTTTATTTTATTTTTTTACTTAAAACTAATATTCAATTATTCATATTAAAAATTCATCCATAAAAGATAACATAAATACAAATTTATGAAAACAAAATTATACTAATAAACTCACTGTATTTAAATTAATAGTATAAAACAATAAAATACATGTCTACAAATTTTATAAAATTAAAGTAATTTAAATATTTATAATTGTAACAAATACACATAAGTTATTGATTAATTTAAATAAAAAATTAACACACCAAAATCAGATAATAAAATAATATTACATTTAATCGACAAGATAATAAAAAGCACACAGAAAAATAATGCATATATTAAAATTATATATTACTATAAAAAGATAAA
>JBBPBS010000633.1:3146299-3170664 GCA_037974835.1 Cicer judaicum | reverse complement strand
AAAATCTTAATGCACTTATAGATTACTGCTTTTCACATGGACGGTTTATGATTTTTTATTTATTTGAATTCATGATATGATTTTACTAAAAAAGTTAAACTATTGTTTGAATTTTATTTTTCAGACATTTTAAATAAAAATTATTTATTAATTAGTGTAATAAAATTTATGTAACATATTTTTAATTGATAACAAGAAAATCGATTTCATATTTATTGAAACTACATTAATCGTAATTTCAAATAGTATAATATTACTATTTTTATTAAGAAAAAAAAGTAATCTTTTTTTGAAATCTTTTGTCAGTGGGCCAGTGGCCCTACTTTTAAGCCGATCCAAACTTTTTTTTTTGTATTATATAGATTTTACTTAATCCATTTATAATCAATGAAAACTTTGTTTCTTTTATTTATATTTCCAACTTAATAACGACATAATAAAAAAGTGAGTAAAATTAGAAAGCACCGAATAATTATCAATGGATTAGTCCGTCAAGTTTGTTTTTAGCAAATTAAGTTCTTATTTATCTTAAAATTATGCAAATACAATTTTACAGTCAATTGCTCTATATTTACTTACACCCCTCTAAAACAAATCCAATACCCTCAAAATTGGTTTAAATAATTTGGTTATGTATAACAAATTAGAAAATATTTTTGTCTATATAGGATTCAATTGCAAATATTATTTTTTATATAATTACTTAATTGATATTTTTACAAACTTCATTCCTCTAAATTTTAAAATATTGTATAATATCAAATAAAATAAGAGAATATCAGTAAGTTTCAGTTCAACCGATATTGTTAAGTTAGATTGACATATCATAAATTTAAACTTAAAAAATTATAATTGTGTAAATTAATTATAATAATATTTATTATATCTACTTAAAAAAAAATTAGAAGAAAGAAAAAGGAATATTAATGTTCGTAATTTGTAAGTAAATGTAGCGAGCTAAATTCAACAATATTAGCAACGGCGACGACTGCTATGGTTGATCTTTTTATTTCATTCTTACTTTTTTTTGGACAAGTTAATTATTTATTTCAGAAAAGTATTATTTTTTGTTGATTAAGTTGAAAATGAAACTTTAATTTATTTGTTTATTATAATTAAAAATCAAAACATTTTTATAGCTTTTAAAATTTGAAGGCATTGGATAGGAACATTTCAATTAACTAAAATTTGAGCCTAATTCCAAATTTCCGTTAAGAAAAATTAGATGACAACAGAAATATAAAAACAAAACTCACACATAATGTTAATGCAAAGCATTATTCAATTGATCGATTTTGAATTAGGAGGGATAATTATACGACAAAACTCCCAAGTCGTATTCCTCCAAAGATCCAACACTTGAAAGAAATGGAGAAAAAAAATCACACGGAGAAGCTATAAATTGGTACTTAATAATTAATTAGCTGAACATATTGATGTAGCTAATTAATTACCAACATTCATACAAGTTAATATCCACACGAAGCCTAAAATAAACTTCACCTTCAAATGCATCCGTTGAGAGAGTTGCCACTCCTCTAGTCATGAAAAAATCACCTGTCCCTCCAATTACCGAAATGTCCCTAGTCTTATTCATCAAAGGGTCAGCTCCAGCAAAATTTATGCTACCTTTATGATTAGTAGAATTAAACACAAATGAAAAACCAAGCCATGAAGTGAAAATGTTTTTGTTATCATAGATATAAAATCCTTGTGCACGACCAATTGGGTGTGAATGTAAATTATTGTCCAAAGTGATTGGATCATCAAAAACAACCAAATCACCAAAATGATTATGTCCTGCCAATATGGTCCGGTTACCCCATGCAGGTGTGCCTACAATTGCTGACGTGGCATTCTTGGAATTTTGACCGTTGTAAATAATGTCGTGAAAATAAAACACCAATGTCTTGCATGGTTCATGAGAACGTGTTTTTTTTCTCCATCTTGTTGGTGTGGCTGAGGTTCCTATCGTGATTAGGAACAAAAGGATGAGAGGTGAAATGATCCTCATTTGCTCCTTGTGGAAGGTGTTGGCATATTAGATCATCAACTTGAAATTTATAAGCGTTGTATACACCAAATGCATAAAGCAAGTTGCCATATTAATTATAATTAAATCTTGGACTACCTCTTTTATGGTATGCTTAAACTTTTCACAACCACTTTCTTTTTATTCACAAATATAAAAGTAATTTTGCCTTTGAAAAATGGTTTATAAGTTATCTAGTGATTGATTTGAAAAATTACATATAAAAAATATATTTATATAATATAATGAGGTGTGATCGGAAGGAAGAGACAAAGGCACCAGTTTCTCAACTTTTATTGTAATTCTTTAAATATAAGAGTACCTTATTAAAAATACTAATATATTTAAAAAAAAGAATAAATTCAAAGTTAAACACATTTATATGAATATTTTATTTTTTACTAATATCTATTGATAAGATATTGTTTTTAATATTTAAAATATATTAATTATTTTTTTCACAAAAATACTTTTAATTATATGGAGTGAATTAAAAGATAAATTATTTATATTTCTTAATAATTAAAGAATAATTTTTGAAAAAAAAAAAAGTGATATAATATTAAGTAGCGTTTTGTCTTTACGGTAAGGTTTGGTTTAAAGATATGGTAATGATGATGATCCTAAAGAGGAAAGCTTAATTTTAATTTGGTTTAGCTTTATGTCTACGATTCGCGAATTCATTGGATGCGTAAAGTTCTATTCAACTGTAGCATGCGTTTCTGGTACAACCAACCACCACCACATAACCAAATTCTGATCGCTACTGTTTTCAAATGAAAGTCGACATTAATTCATTTTACCTTAATTTCGTTACTAATACAACTTTTTATTCTTCTTAAGACAACTTTATATTATTAATAAATGAAACACGTGGTAACATCTCATTATGTGGTCAAACATTGAATCAATATCATATTCAAAGAAACCAGACGTCATCAAATTCAAGATGCAATCCCAATCAAATAAGTTAATTGAGTTATCTCTACGTTATTTCAAATCGATTACTTAATATATGAATTAAACAATTATATTTTATTAGTATTTTACATTATATAAGTAGTGATATTTTCAAAATATTGTATTACATTATATTATATATGTTGGACTATATATTATTTTTTTCATTATATTTTTGTATATGTTTTTGAAAAAGTTTTGAATTTTTAATAAAATATTAATTTGATTAAACCAAATTATTTTAATCGATATGATTTAATCAGATTTTGTGAAAAACAAATTACAAAAATTAAACCGTTTTTTTTATTGCTTTAAATTCTATTTGTCTCACAAATCAAACAAAACCGATATATTACACCTAAGTATATAAGTAACTTTTTATTTTTTCAAATTTTTAAATATTATAATTAGAAGGAGATTTAATAGTTATTTTCTTGTATAAGTCAAGGGTGATTTGTTAGTGGTTACTCCTACTGTGACATACTGTCCTACTATTACTCTAGTTGATTATTACTATAAGTATATGAGTTGACCGTTGACGGTAACAAAAAAATGAGTTTACACTTTTAAATTATATGAAATCATTCCAACATGCAAAATCGAGTGGTTGCACCATACCCGCTCCATTATAATTTTATATTGATGGGCTTTAATAAATTACAAAAAGTATGATTCAGATAAAAATTACCATGTCGATCTATGTTCTTATAGCTAATCGATTGGTAAATGATATATGCTATACAATCATTAGAATGAGAGAAAAACAAAATGAGCCTAATGCTAGCCTTTTTCGTTTCCAACTTTAGAGGAATATTAATAAAATTGATTATGTAACAAATGTCACAGCTCATTTTATGATTTGACAGTGGTATTAGAATTGATAATTTGAGATGCCCCAATATTTATATCCAAAATTTTATTGACAATAATGATATATTTTGTAAGTGCATATAAATAAAAAATAAATTATGTTGAGTGTGATATAGAAACCTATTCATTTCTTTAACCGAATTGTTGAACTTCAGTAATTAATAAACTTCAATAATTTTTTTTCAAGAGAATCGGGTTTAACATTATTTTTAATATTAATTCATTAAAATTTACTTATCTATCGATCAAACATTAAATTACTAATTATTTTTCTATGACAACATTAGTTAAGTTAAAAAATAAATCAAAATTTCTTGTTCATTTAGGAAAATAATCTCTTTTTTGTTAATCAATTTATAGGTTTTCGTTTGTTTTTATTTTTTTTACTTATTTTCATTTCAGCTCTTTGCCTTATGCGGTAGCGTGTTCAAAGAAAAATAAAATATATTATCGCATAATTGTGGTTGGGCTCAAATTCTGATTTAGATAAACCCAATGAATGGACTTTAGAAAGCTCAATTTTATGTCTCATAAATTCATTAACCTGAGCGGTAAAAAAAAATTACTTTAAAATCTGACTCCTCGTTAAAATTTCCGGTAAGCAATATTTATAAACGAAATTTTCGATAGTTACCAGAAATTTGAAAGTTGAAATTTCTGGTAGTTTTATTTTGTATACCGAAAATTTCAAATTTCCAGTAGTTTGTTTTTGTTCACCGGAAATTTCAAAGTTTGAAATTTTCGATAGTCAATCCAGAAATTTCAAAACTCCAGTAGTTTAATTTTTTTTTTTGAATATTTTTTTAATTTTTTTGTTATTTTTTTTTAAATAGGGATGGAAAACGCACAACCAGTATTTATAGATTTAACTAAAGCATTTACAACTGATCAAATTTTTGAGTCACGAGAAGCTGTCATATCATGGGCAAGAGAGATAGGTCGACAAAATCGAGTAGCAGTTATCATTACTCGATCAGACGTAAAGACTGGAAAGAGAGGAAGAAAGTCAAAATTAATTCTTGGTTGTGATAGAGGTGGCCAATATAAGTCAAATAAAAATGACACAAGTACTTCAACTAAAAGGTGTGGATGTCCGTTTAAACTTAGATCGAGACCACTGAAAAATGATGAAGGATGGATTATAAGTTTAATCTGTGGACTTCACAACCATGAGTTAGTAGCTACTTTTGAGAATAATGCATTTATGGGACGCTTAACAGAAGAAGATAAGAAACATGTTGACGAGTTGACAAAATATCACGTTGCACCGAGACACATCTTGTTATATTTGAGAGATCGAGATACGGAGAATGTGACTAGTATCTATCAAATTTACAAGTGACGAAGTATATACAGGAAGAATTTGATGGGACCTAGAACTGATATGCAACATTTGTTGAAGTTACTTGAAGTTGAGAAATATACTTGTTGGAGTAGGACTCTTGAGGACTCCAACATTGTGAGGGATATATTTTGGACGCACCCAGATTCCATAACTTTGTTGAACATGTTCCCTCTTGTATTGATCATGGATAACACCTACAAAACCAACAAGTATAGGTTACCGTTGTTTGAAATTGTTGGTGTAACTTCAACTGGATTGACATTTAATGTTGCATTTGCTTATATGGATTCTGAACGTCAAGACAACTTTAGTGGGCATTGGAGAAGTTAAAAGAGTTGTTTGTTTCAAACACGTCATTTCTTCAGGTGATTGTCACTAACAGAGAATTTGCTTTAATGAATGCAATTAAATTTGTATTTCCATCTTCAACAAATTTACTTTGCCAACATCATATTAACAAAATTGTTAGAGCCAAATGCAAAAGTATATATTAAATAAAGACATGCAAGAACCCATTCTTGAGTTGTGGAGTAAAATTGTTTATTGTTCTAAAGAGAATGAGTACGAGGTACTTTTGCAAATATTTGAGCAATCATGTGTCGATAATATTTTTTTTTGACTACGTCCGAGACACATGGTTGAATCCTCATATGGAAAGATTTGTTGAAGTATAGACCAATTGAGTATTGCATCTAGGAAATACTACGACTAATAGGTATGTCATTAAAACTTCACTTTTTGTATTTTATTTTATACATGATATATGATTAATCGAATATTTTTTTGTTTAAATATTAGGGTTGAGTATACTCATTGGTCATTGAAGAGATTTTTGGAACACGGTAAAGAAGATTTTTGTAAGGCATGGAATGGTATGAATGACATGTTGAAGTATCAAATTATTAAAATCAAAGGTTCATTTGAGATAAGTAAGGGTCGCAAAGAACATATACACAACAATCCATTCTTTAAGAAATTGACTTGGGTTGTATCCAGGAAAGCCTTAGGTGATATTGTTGAAGAATACAAGAGAGTCAGTTATGTCGGTAATGATAAAGATGTGTGTTGTTGTATACTTAGAAAGACTCATGGATTACCTTGTGCGTGTGAGTTAGCACGATACAAGATGGAAGGTGTTCCAATTCCATTAGATGTTGTTCATATACATTGGAGGAAATTAACCTTGAATAATGATCAAGAGAATGAACAGTTGACAAATGATTCAGAGTTGGACATTACATCGGAGATGAATATAATTTGGAAGACATGGAAAACACTTAATGTTGCTGGAAGAAGGGCATTAAAGAGCAAGTTGCGTGAAATAACATATCCGGAGACAACATCAATGTGTGCACCAGTGGATAAAATCAAAACAAAATATGGTGTTAAGAAAAAAGGCAATAAGCCGAAGGGATATGACGTATATCGTGACCCATCATACTTTGAGCATGTTGATACTCAAGTCTCCCAGCAAGCATCCAAACAATTCTCCCATCAAGCATCCAAACAAGTCTCCCATCAGGTTAAAAAATATTTCCACGAGTTTCCTTATTTAATTCATCCATATATTGAAGACATAGTTAATGTTAAAGCAGATGGAAACTGTGGATATCGTGATATTGCTGCTTTACTTGGTCATGGTGAAGAATCTTGGAGCATTATACGTCGACAATTGTATACAGAGATTAAATCCAAACCAGATTTATATGTTGCATTATTCAAGGAACGTTTGCAAGAAGTGACATAGTCTTTACTTGTAACTGAGTTGAAAAACCAAGGTCACGAGAAGTGGATGACCATTCCTGATATGGGTTACGTGATAGCAACAAAATATAATCTCGTTCTTGTTACATTAGCAAAAACTTTTTGTTTAACTTTTTTTGCCATTGAAGGGTGCACATAATGGAGATTTGTCACGTGGTCGTGTTATCAGCATTGATTTTGTTAACGAAAATAATTGGATTTAAGTTAAATTGAAATCTGCATGTCCGTTACCTCCACTTGCATGGCATTGGAAGAAGCAATGTAGCGATGAGTCTACATCATGGGCTATCACTTATGCAGGACGTCTACAACATTGGGGTTCTTTAGATTTAGAAAATAATTCAGATTATATGTCTTTGGCAGATGATTGACACTTTTGAGTTGTATGTTGTTTTAAATGATATGATTGACACTTTCGAGTTGTAAGTTGTTTTAAATGATATGATTGACACTTTAATTTGTATGTTGCTTTAATTTAATAATAACTCTGAATAATAAATAAGTCGCTAATAATAACTCTGAATAATAAATAAGTTGCTAATAATAACTTTGAATAATAAATAACTAACTAAATAAGTCTGAATAAGTCGCTAATAAAATAAGTCTCAATAACAAATAACTCGCAAATAATAAAATAAATCTGAATAATACAACTATAATACTACTGATAATCTCCTCCTCTGGAAATGTGTAAAGCTCTATATAATAAAACACGCATATGATCTTCAGGATCACCCATATGCAAATCTAAACTCTGTTGTATAAGACCACCAACTGCGTGACACCGTGTACACCTAGTATCGGGACCAGCTTCATGACTAGGACCAACATCATGAATATGACCAGGACCAGGACCAGCATCAACATCATAACTAGGACCAACATATGCAGCAACATAAGGGATCATCCGAGGATGAGATATCCTATAATACCACTGGATGTATCCCTCAACACACTCATGTGGATATGCAGTTGGGTGCAATCTAGCTCGAAGTGGTGTAGGAGGAATGTGCTGAGTATACCCAAACTGTCGTATGCACCTCTCTGGTAAATAAGGAACCATCGTGAAACACCAATGCATGTATCCTATAAATAATGACACAGACTGAAATCGTGTCACAGCGTTCTCATCGTAATTCGGTGCCCAGATGATATCAGTATCCCTCAAAGCATCCAACTTTGCCCTGTAATATGCAACATTCCCTGATGTTTGTTTCGCAGTCCAACGAAACATCCGTGGCATCGACGAAATATGTTCATCCATATTCCGTTTACAAATATCAGAAAAATGTTCATAAATCTGTGTCTGTAAATAATAGAAATATAGTAAAATTATTAAGGTGATCAAATAATTAAAAACATAATGATAAGTATAATAAATATAATAGTACCTGAAATAAAGATAAATAACCTCCAATCTGTTTGGTAGCAGGAAATGTACTAAGATAGTCATATAACACAACAAGTGCAGCTGGTCCCCATGCCCATTTACCACAACTATCAAGATTTTGAAACAGAAACAAATATTTTGCAGATACAAGTGTAAAACTTTTATCAGCCAAAATGGTATACCCTACCAAATGAAGTAGATATGCCCTAGCTGCACAGTCATATCTACGTTCATGAAATTTCTTAAAAAATATCTCTTTCAACCACTCAAAACTATAAGAGGCCCCTCTATTAGTCCTAGTCTCAGTCACAACTTCATCATATGCAACTCCCAACAACTGAACAGCAACAGCAATTGCCAAATCTTCATTGACATTTACGGGAGGTGTAAAAAACTCTCCAGTACATGGGATGCTCAAAAGACCCCTGACATCGTCAAGAGTAATAGTCATTTCACCGAATGGCAGGTGAAATGAACTAGTCTGTGCGTGTCATCTCTCAGCAAAAGCAGATATCATATTACCATCAATCATATGCAAACTACATCTTCTTAGAAGGCGTAATCCAGATATATTAATCCAACGATCTATTTCAGCAGGTAATTGATATCTAATATCAATGAATTTGTCTTGCTTTTTGCCATTTGAAACAACTTTCAAGACACGTCTATCCTGTTTAATTAAAAATAACACACAATTAAAAATATATTATAACTACAAATAAATTATAATGTGTAATAAATTATAATTTTATAACTACAAATAATCTTATAACTACAAATAAATTACTAAATTATAATGTGTAATAAATTATAGGCTAAATTACATTCGTGGTCCCTTAACTTAATTTCAGGTAACGTTTTAGTCCTTTATCTTTTTTTTAAAAAAATATCAACAATGTTGTTCTTTTTTTTACAAAAATTCAAAAAAATCATCAAATTTTTTAAACAAAACTCATAAAATTCATTATCATCTTCAATAAAATACAAATTTAATCAAATTCATAACTTAAATCTTGAAATAAACTCATATTTTCATTCTTTATTTGATATTGTTGGAGATGAAAATATGAGTGTATTTGAATATTTGATTTATGAATTTGATAAAATTTGCATTAGATTGAAGATGATTATCAATTTTATGGGTTTTGGTTGAAAAATTTGATGAGTTTTTTGAATTTTTGTATAAAAAAGGATAACATTGTTGAAATTTTAAAACATAAAATATCAAATTGTCACTTAAAACTAAAATAAAGGACTAATTCGGGAAAAAAAAAAGAAAAATGACTAAAATGTTACCTGAAATTAAGTTAAGGAACCACTGATGTAATTTAGCCTAAATTATAATGTGTAATAAAATAACATATACAAGAAATATATTATAATATGTAATAAAATAAATAATTTACTAACATGTCCATTCCACACATTAATTGCAATATGATGCTCATAATATCTAAGGACAGAAAGATCATAAGGACCTCTAGGAAACATGGGCTCTTCAGGCTGAGACTGCTCATACTACGGCTGCTCATGTTGTGGCTGCTCATGTTGCGGCTGCTCATACTATTCTGCATCGAACATAGGATTTTGCGTGGGCTGCTCATCCGGGGGCGCATGCCTTTCCTCATTCCTTTTTCTCCTTTTTTCAACAGCGGCTCTCCTATTTGATTGTGTAGGAGGCCGAACTCGAGAATGATCACCATCAGTTTTTGCTCCTCTGATCCTCACTAACAAAATTCAATAAAAAAAAATTAACAAAATTTAAAAAAAAAAAAAAAAAAGTGTACTGGAAATTTCAAAATAGATGAAATTTCCGGGAAGGTCACTGAAAATTTGAAATTTCCGGTAGTCAAAATTACATACCGGAAATTTCATTTTTGAAATTTCCGGTAAGCCATCCGAAAATTTCAAATTTGCGGTATTGATTTTGAACTACCGGAAATTTCAAATTTCCGGTAAAATTTTTTTTTTATCAAAACTTACTTTTCTAAATTTTTCAATTGTGGGATACGAATGTTTTGTTTTTTTTTTTTTTATTATTTTTTTAAAGATATTTTAGGTATTTTACTCAAAAAAAATATTAAATTGGAGGATAGAAATTTAAATGAAAGTACAAAAGGCAACAATCTGATTGTGCTCCCAGGACACTCCAGATCCTAATGATATTCTGTAAGGGATCTGATCCTTTTTAATTTATTTTAGAGTAAAAGTATATTTTGACCAAAAAAGTTTGATAAGTAAATAATTTCACTTCATCATTTTTGTGTTTTTAATTGCATGTAAATTGCCAAAATCTCTCATTACTAATCTACTCATAACGACTTGTTAATTCCAAAGTATTATACTTGTTAAAACTTTTTTGTGCGTTGAAGTAACAATTTTTTTACTATTTATAATTATATTTTACTATATTTTTACCTTACTATTGTTAAATTCATATAACGCTTGCCCCAAAAAATATCATACAATGCTAAGAAATTGACAAATTAATTAGCTTTTAATCATATTATACAACATTATTAATATTACAACAATGATACATATGCAACAAATTTATATATATTAATTTAACATATTCTTTTATCTCTTTCAATCTTAAGCAGCAAACATCTTATAAGAAATACAGCAAACATTGTTGTTAATAATATCATACAACAATCTTTTTAAAAGGATTTTCAATCACTACAAATATAATTTTAGTTCTTCAAAAAAGTATAATTTACTTTTAGAAAATTTCTTGAGTGAACACACCTGATAATTAATGTTTGGGCACAACCATCAAATAGTTATAAGTAATAAAAATGATTAAAATATAATTCTTTAAAAGGGCAAAAGATAACAATTAATGTTTACACTTATAAATCAATCGATATTACATGTAGATAAATCTAAGAGTGTGTGTACATTAATAAAAATGCAAACTTCATTAATTTGAATTCTAGATTATTTTTTTTAATTATCATTCAAACGAAATCGAACTGCAAATATTTTAATTTTTAGATCGAAAGTGTTTTTTTCTTCTTCTCAAAATACACCATTTTAAACTATGATAAATTTATAGTGAGAAAACCTATGGAGAAGTGTTATAAGTATCCTATTTTGTCAATGAATAGTAGAAAACGTGTCTAGTAGTTGGTTGTATAAATTAGTTTATTAATATGATCTTAATTTAATGATCATAGTCATAAAGGGAAAAGGAGTACAAGATGATAACTTATTGATGATACTTTATTGAAGTATTGTGGACTAAAAGCACACATAAAAGTGATAACTTCGGTCTTCAACATTACAACATTACATATTTAAATTAAAGTGAGGGACATTAACTCCTCAAAACATTTATTTTTCTTTTTAGCAGTTGGTAATTATTAATTTTATAAATCACCAACACTCAAAGAAGTTAATATCAACACGAAGTCGAAAATAAACTTCACCTTCAAATGCATCAGTCATAATAGTAGCAATTCCTCTATGCATAAAGAAATCACCAGTTCCACCAGTAATAGAGACATCTCTAGTTTTCTTCAAAATTGGGTCAGCACCAGCAAAAGTAATGGTTCCTTCATATTGAGTGCTATTAAGAACAAATGTGAAACCAAGCCAAGAAGTGTAAGTGTTTTTTGTATCATAAATGTAAAAACCTTGTGCTCTTCCAATTGGTTTTGAATGAAGGTTGTTGTCCAATGTGATTGGATCATCAAAAACAGCTATGTTACCAAAGTGGAATTTAGTTGCTAATTTTGTTAAATTAGCACCTTGTGGAGCTGCTACTATTGAAGATGTTGCATTTGCTTCATTCATTCCATTGTAAATTATGTCATGAAAATAAAGGACCATGTTTTTGCAAGGTTTATAGTTTTTTCTCTGCTTACTTGGATTAGTGGCTGAACATAATGCAAACAACATTAGAAAAACAAACATTGTAACTTTGACACCCATTTGATTCCTTAACTATATGACAGAAAATGAGAAGTGGAAAAGGACTTGGAAGTTGTGAGGGACTTAGTTTAGTTTACCTTACTGTGGTTCTAGTGTCCTTTTATAGGCTGAATAATATTATTTTTCTTCTACTTTCTCAATTTTATTTTATTCTATACACGTGTTCACTAAATATGATATCTCTTTCGATTGAAATTCAAATTTTTATTTGTTATATTGTTTGAGGTTGATCTTTTCTACTAGATATAACACTTGTTAATAAAAAAATATTTTTTTTATAAATAATTCAATTGATAAACTAAAGATATTAAAAGAGTATTAAAAAGGTTCCTAAATTTTAAATTTGAAAACTAATATAATACTAATTTCTAAAATTTGCCTTAAAAAATTGGCAAATAGTAATTGAATTTACTTAAAGTAAGAAATTTAATGAACTAAAAGTAGGCAAGTCTAGTTATATAAAAAAAGTAGGAAAGTGTACCTATATTTTCTTTTGCCCATATCATACGAGAAAGTCAATATTATGTTTGATCTTAAGCATATAAGTAAGTAGGTAAGGTCCCATCCACTGTGTCAGTGTTCTCTTGTTTAGCTCTGCCCTTTTTTTCTTTTTGAGAATTGTCTAGTTCTTCGTCATATATACTTAAATTAAATGGATTTTTTATTTATTTACTTTTTCAAAAAACTGTAACATATTTCACCTTGAAACTAATATAAAACGAAAATACGACCATATAACAAAATTTTGTTGTCTTGCATCCTTATATATATTAAATATATTTTCGTTTATTAAAAAAAAAACTGAATAAATAGTCGCATTTTCATACTACCGTAAAGATAAATAAATTTATTTTAATTTATTGTATTTCCGTCTTACGACTTCAGAAAAAAAATGTAGGATATTTTCGTATATTAATTTTAAAGTGAGAGTATATTGTAATTTTTTTAGAAGAGAATATAAATAAATAAATAATTCTAAATTTAATTGTAATTATGAATTTATTAAATAAATTAAACAATGTGTTTTTTATATCAATGTTTTTTAAAATAATTACCAGAAAATTGTCCTACATCTTTTTTAGTATAAGACAATTGTCCTTTATATCCATCCAAAAAATATTTTATGGCTCACAAACCGTACTACCTAAATAAATATAAATTGGATTGTAATATTGATATTTAATTTTATATCAATTATTATTCTAACGTAGTAATTAAATTGCTGGCTTATTTCATAAAGAAACAAATTACGGGCTTAACTATATATATAGTTTATTTTCAGTGCAACAAAGGGAGCTAAAGCTCTCAATAAATTTTTGGTACACTAACATAAAAAATAAAAAAATAAAAAATAAAAGAAAAATATTGAATAATATGACTAAATTATTTATCTTTTAATTTTTTCTTTTATGTATGTGTGTCCACAAATAAGTGTTCAAATGTTGTGCCCAAGATTTGATCAAGATAAAAAGTAAAATTTAAAATTAAGCTAAAATGTAGTTTTGAACCCTTAATTTTACTAAATCTGTAATTTTAATTTTCTATTCTTATTTCTACAATTTTAATCTTCTATTTTTAAAATTATTGATATTTAGTTTTTTTTCAATTTAAATTTGAATTTGGTGATGACAATTATTTTAGTGATTAGTATAAGATGATGTAGAAAATAATGATGATGTGGAATTCAAATTTAATTTTAAATTAAGTAAGACCACTATAATAATTTAATATATATATATATATATATGTATTTTAAATTTATTTAATTTTACTTTAAAAATAATTATGATATCAAATAATATTTTTTTTTGTTTTTAAAAATTTCGAAAAAATAAATAAATAACACAAAATTATGTGGAATTTTTATTAATATTTTTTCAAAATGACAAAAAAGTATTTTTTTAAAATTGATTTTTTTTCATATGTTTTTAAAACAAAAGAACATCATTTTAAAAGAAAATTATGATTTTTAATTTTCAAAAAACATTTAAAAGTAAAAAAAAAGTAGTAAAGTGAGTATTATTTAATTTAAATTCATGTCACCATGATTTTCTACATTATCATGTACATATCACTAAAATGATTTCACATCTCTAAATTGAAATTTAAATTGAGACTAAAATGATTTCACATACCTAAGGTCCAAATGTCAACAATTTTAAAAATAAAGATCCAAAGTTGCAAAAATATAAATAGAATAATTAGAATTACAGATTTCATAAATAAAAAGATTAAAATTGCATTTTAACCTTAAAATTATAATGAAATCATATTATATATCAAGTGAAGAGAATAGTTTCACGAAATAATTAATATTAAATAATTAAGATAAATCATATAAATAATTATATTTTAAAATTTTAAATAAAGATACAGTGTTTAAACATTTGTTAAATAAATGCCCTTAACCTAATGCAATAATCTCCTAAACTCCAATTACAACCCAATACTTGTAAAGGATAAAAGGACTTTTTTATTAGGATATTGCGTGAAAAAACAGTAATATCTGCTAATAAATGTAAGCTGACTGCATGACCATACTTAAAAAAAAAAAATCATTATTATGACAGACATTATAGGGTTTCACTTTTTTATTAATTAAAAAAATTCATTATTATGACAGACAGACATATTAGTTTTTTACTTTTTTATTAATTAAAAAAATTCATCTTAAATGATCGTGTTAGACAGACAGACATGTTAGTGTTTCAATTTTTTATTGTGTTTTTATTATATATAAATAAAGAATATATTAAATAAAGAAGTTTTACGATAAAAAACTGTGAAGATTAAATATTGACCGACAATTATATATAAATGATCATAATTATAAAAAAAATTATTTTTAAATGATCGTGTAATATTTAAATAATTTTTAATTATAATAATTATATATAATTGTATGATTAAAATTTAATTATATTATTATAAAATTTAGATATATATATATATATAATTTTAATTCGCTTTTTCATTTTTATAATATATATTTTATTCAACTTCTTTAAAAGTGTTAATTAGTGAACCTAAATATCTTTTCTACATTTAAATATAATTATGATATTATTTATAGTTTAAATATAAATTTGAAAGAAAAAAAAAATGTTAAAGGTGAACCTGTCCAGAAAAATGTCCGAACAAAATTTTGAGTTGTTTTTATATAATAATATATATTTAATATTCATCTTGTATTTTTTTAATTTTGAAAATAGTGTGTTGTCAAGTTATCTATAAATATACTGTTGATGAAAGTTGAAATTTTAAATTGAAAAATATAGAATTGTAAATAGTTAATATGTTCAGAAAAAGATCTCATCAAAATTTTGTAAAATATATGTTTTATCTATATTTTAGTGTTAATATTCATTTTACATGTTTTTAATTTTGGAAAAGGTGTGATGCAAGGAGTTCCCTATAAATATAACCTTGTTACGAGACCTTCAGATAGTATTGCTTATATTACTAATTTCTGGTTACGAGACTTTAGTATTGGGCAGTATTTGTTCGAGTGATTAATTTCAAATATAAAATCTTTAACTTTACATGTTCTAATATCTGAGCAATACTAATTTCTTTTAGATTAAAAATAATTTGGTTACAAGATTTTCACATAGACCACACACAAAGAAACAATTATTTACAAAGAGAAATAAAAATGAGATAATTCTTCTCCTATTTTTCCTCATAAGTGAGATAATTTATTTGCATCTGTTTCCTTGTTAATTATTTTCCCGATCTCACTTATTTAGTGAATTATTTTTTAGTTATTATTTTACTCATTTTTTTGGTGATCAGTTTTCCGGTGCAAGGTTGGTGGTGTTAGGTATAATCTAGATTTTGGTTGTAATTGTAAAGCCCCGTTGAATATTTTGCCATCCTGGTTTGGTGAGTCCTACTTCATTGTCTGGGAAATTCTTCAATTGAAAGGGTTTACTTTTCTTTGATGTTTAAAAATGTGTGTTCTTTAATGTATATACTATTTATTTAATATCGTGACTACACAATAACAACTAAATAGTTGCGTACACAAAAGTATATGAAAACTTTAAATTATCATTAATTTTGATGACTGCTCCATGTTGCTATACCATTTTATTTACGGGTTGGTAATCAATCGCTATATCTTAAGGGGAGTTTGGTAGCTAAGCACATACTACTCCCTCTCTCAAATTTTCATCTTTTAAATTTCGATAATTAAAAAATAATAAATTTAAATTATTTAATGCATATTTTTTGTATTTTAATGGTATAAAAGGAAAAATATCATTAATTATATCTTATTTAAAAAAAAATTGTGGGACAAAAATAATAAAATATTTTAAAGACCAAATATAAAAAACAGAGGGAGTATGATTTAAGAGTGTAAGAAAAATCATAGCTCAAATGTGTAAAAAAATGTTAGTTTAACGAATTATTAATATTTATTTATAAGAAAATCACTATATCTTGAAATTCAATTAGATTCGATTTGTATACTAAATAGAGTTGTTAATTGAATCCAGGGAGTTGTATCAAATGGTTCTTACCTCCATAAATGTTGGATGCTTTCTGTTATTAGGCTTGTGGTATATGAAATTTATTGATTTGGCATGTTTCTTTTGTGTGAAGGGTTTATATTATGGTTATAAAAAATCGTAAGGAAAAACATAACAGATAATATTTTTTTTATATGAACACGACTAAGTTTCATAGAAAATATTTCATATTCTTGGTTAATATGTTTTTATTTATTAAATTTCATTTCACTTCACTATTTTACTAACTATAAGTAATAAACGTATTTCATTACATGATATTGTAGGTTAGTAGGTAGTTCAACTAATTTTAATTGATGGTAAAAAAATTGAAGGGTTTCAAAACAATCTAAATATGATATTTAATACGAGATAGTGGGAATAACAATTAAATCAACACTACTTACCTAAAATAGCAATATTCTGACTTCAATGAACTATAACCCGACAATGATCTTGGTCCACAATGGCAAAGTTAATATGAATGGTTTAATTGATTAGCAACGTTGTCAATTAGTCAACCAATGCGAATGGAAGGTCTATTCACTACCGGTATGGTATGTGTAGTTGGCACTGGAATTGGAAGGGAAAAATAGAGAAATTATATACTTCACTTAAGAGTTTAACTTCTTTTATATATATTTTTAATTTAAAATTCTTTATTTTATTTTCAAACTTATATATTAAAATATCTACTTTTTGTTATAATTGTAAAGTGAGAATGGGACCATCTAAGAAAATATCATTTTTTATTTTTATAACAATTAATTAATTATTAATTTAATAATTAAAAAATCAAATAAAGTAAGATGAATGAAAAAAATACAAAGTTAATGAATTTAAATAGATGTATCAAAATAAATAATATGATATATTATTGTAATAACTTTATTTTATTTTATAGCAATAAATTAGTCATTTTATTTTATTATCAAAACAAATAATATGTAATATTATTTTAACAAATTCCTTTTAATTTGCCATTCATTAAAGATAAATTAACAATAAGTTGTTAAAATAATATAACAATTATTTGTTTTATCACATTTACTCAACTATATTAATTTTGTTTGATTTTATTAATAAAAAATTGTTTTTATTTTTTATATATTTTTATTAAATAAATAATTAATCATTTGTTATAAAAAATAAATAAATAAAATGAAGTAAATGATGGCATCCCCATAACCTCCAATTTGAGAAAAAAAAAATTATTCATGTGTCTTGATATATAAATTTTAATATATAGTATAATGAAAAAATTTAAATAAAAGGAAAATATTTTGACTTAGGTGCTCATTGGTTACTCCATCCGTTTCTAATTATAAATATTTATTGATAATTTATTTTATCCT
Source organism: Cicer judaicum (assembly GCA_037974835.1). Taxonomy (NCBI): domain Eukaryota; kingdom Viridiplantae; phylum Streptophyta; class Magnoliopsida; order Fabales; family Fabaceae; genus Cicer; species Cicer judaicum. Next base: position 3,152,495 of record JBBPBS010000633.1, on the reverse strand, counting down.
TAAATTTTTCTATATAAATTATTAGATATATTAATTTTTTTTAAATCAACCTTTATTGATTAATACTATTTATTTATATTGAAATACGAAAAATTAATATTAAATACATTTATTAAATTTCAAAAGAAAAATACATCTATTTATAATTGACAAATTATTAAAAGTAACATATAAAATTTATACATTAATTATATTATTCACTTTTCTTAATATATATGAAAAATTCAATGAAGGTTTATAAAAAGGGATGAAGGGAATAAAAAATGACATGTGATGTTCTTAAGTGTTAACTCACTTGAATTGTTAGATTGAATGTCATGTTCTAGATTTGAATCTAAAACTTCACAAATTGTGTGTGACTTTCTTGTCGCATAACGGATAAATTAGTTGATAGTAACTTCGTATTTCTATATAAGATTTTACTGACTAAATTGCAGAAATTAAAAAAGTTGATTATGCTATTAAATTTTTTGTTAATTTGAATTATTTTATTAATTTACTATTGAAGAGAGATATAGAAATAGTTTATATTTTATTGTAGTATTTATTCCAAATTAACAACAACAAAAATAATAAATAGGAGTAAGTTAGTAAAAAAAAAAAATTAATACAATTAAAAATTTGAAACTAGTCTTATAAAAAGTGTGATAACTAAAAATCTCAATAAAATCTTATATTTAGAGACAAATGAATTACTAATAGATCATGGACAAGTTAGCCACTTTAATTTAAATTATTTAGAAAATATTTTTTAATTTTATTATTATTTAATAATAATTATTTTATTATAATAATATAATTTTTCAATTTATAATTTTATATATATGAGAGGGCGCGCGAGCGGAAATGAGTGTCTAAATTTTACACCCGTATGAAACGGGGACGGGTGCGAATTTTCCCCAATTAATCGGGTACGAGTGTGGAGGAAGCGAAATCCGCCCCCGCCCAGCCCCGTTGTCATGCCTACATGATACTTTGGCAAGTTTGACACGTGTAATTAAATAGAGGGTTAGACAAATATGAAGTTTCTATTAATGGACTGTGCAGATTTTATTTAAAGAAAAAAATAAAATTAACATTACATCACAATTTGACATGATGAGTTCATTGAGAATTTAGTGGTCAATTAAAAAAATTAAAAAAAATAAATTAAAAATAAAATACAATTAATTACATCACAATGTTTTTTGAAATAGAAATACTCACTTCATTATGCAGGTTTTTTTTAAGAAAAAAATAAAACTTCCAGTACATGAGGACTTGACATGATAATTTGAGAGTTTAGTTGGCAATTAAAAAATAAAAAGAATTAATTAAAAATAAAACACAATCCATTACAACACGATTTTGAGTGTTTTTAGACTTCTCTTCTTAATTTGGTGTCCTCTATTAATCATCTCTCCTCAATAATCTTTCGTAAATGATAAAGTTTAATTATTTCCTTCATAAATTTAACATTTTAAATTATAAACAAACTTATTTGTTATGTTATTAACTTAACATCGAAAGATTGACATGAATTAATTTGGTAAATTTATTATGTCTCTATTTTATTATATTCAAACACTATCTTACCAAATACATTAAATATGAATTTGACAGTTTTTTTTAGAGTAATAGTTTTTTAAACACTACTTTTTTTAAGAGTTACATTTTAATTTTAATAATGTACTATACAATTTATTTTCTAAATTTGTTATTAAATATCATGCAAATTCAAATGAATTCAAATGATTTATGAAAATTATAGTTGCCAAAATCAATAATTTTGAAGGTTTCATGAAAAATTTATGAAGTGCAAATTCAATAATAAAAGATAATCATAATTTTTATGTGTATTATATAATAAGTTTTTTGAAAGGAAAAAAATTATTTAGAGAATTAAAAAATAAGGCATTAATGTTAAAGAGTGATGTCCGAGTCATGCTTTTGATCATAAACAATCCAATAAATATCACTAACATTGATAGTACAACGAAAATTTTCATAGAGAAAAAATTTAATTTACGATTAGATTTTCTTTAATGTAGTTTGTGGTTAGATTTTTTTTTTAATTTTGTTTATGATTATATTTTTTTTAAATTTTTTATTGTAAATTGATTATTTTTATTGCATGAGATTAAATTAATGATAAAAGTCAATATATATTTTTAATGTCAATGTCAATAAAATTTATGAAAATTAATATATATATATATATATATATATAAATTTATGAAAATTTATTTATTTGTTTCTATGCCACGTACTGATTAGTCACTAGTGTAATATAATTTATCTCCTATTAATTAGAATTTTGGCCTTGCCAAATACATTGTACATTTGTTTCAGCGGATGATTAATTTTAAAATAAATGATTTTAATTTCAAGTAGATTTGACTTATATTAATCTTTGATATATTTATGTAAAATTTATTTTTGTATATTTATATTATTCAGCTATTTTGAATACAAATTGTGTTTGAAATGTAATTTCTAAAACCAGATTTTTTTTAATTACAAGTCACTAAAATGTTTTTTTTTATATTTTGTGTTTTGATTTATTTTTTCAAAAAGAAATATAGAATAATTAAAACTATTTAAAAATTATTTAAAATATTTCTCTTTGATATAACGCATACAAAGTGCAAAAGAGAAAACTTATAAATAAGACAATTAACATGGATTTAAAGTATTTTGAATAATGTTATTGAAATACAAAATTTGACTTAAATATAATATTTTGACGATTTGTAGAACATAAAAGATGATTTTCATTATATTTTATACAATATATTGTATTATATTTTATTTTGTGTTAAATTTTATAACTCAATAACTTTAATGTAGAATTTTACTCGGGGGGAATCTTGAATTAAGTGTCAATTCTTTGTAACTTTAGCCTTTATTTCTTCGGTGTTAATAATTGACTTGCTGAATACTAAACAATTTTGGTTTATTAGCTCATAATAATTAAAAAGTTTAAAGCATAGTCTCTATTTTCATCTTAATCACAAATGTCATTATTCTAGTTTTTGGCACATTTGTATTATTAGCGTAGGTCCTTAAACCTTGGAAATTTTGAATCGTTTGGTAATAAAAAAAAAGGTTCAACATCAAATTAGTTCCTTACTAATTCATAATCATACATAACATGGCTAAACGACCTTAGTAGTTAAACTAGGATGGTCACAATGTCATAAATATTGGATCCATAGAAAGACAATGATTCCGTAAAAAAAAGAATTTTTAATTTCTCATTTGTAAAACTAAATTTTGATCCCTTAATTAACTAATTTTTTAGAGTCTTCACCGTTTTATATAATGTGACACTTTCGTTAATGGCATAACATTTTTGAGTTAAATAAAGAAATTTATATACTTATATATTTAAATGTTTAAATTTTTAAAATTAAAATTTTAAAATTTATTTATTTTATTTAACTTTGTTAATAATTTAAAAGTTAAAATATTTATATAAAATATTAAAATTTATTTTATTAAACAGAATTTACATTTAAAATATTTTGACAATATTTAAATATAAATAATAAAATTAATTATAACAATAATGACATGATTTTTTTTATTCATCTCACAAATGTGATATAAGTACTGTGCAATTAAGAGAGTGCTACGTCGTCAAAAATGGTGAATATAAAAATTCCAAAAAATTAGTTAACAGAAAACCAAAAACCTATTTTTAGAAATAAAGAGACTAAAAGTTTATTTTTTTAAAAATAGAATGACTAAAAATTATATTTAAATCTTCATTTAACTGTAACAATGTTGATTACGCTTGCGATGGTGAATTCAATATTATATTAATTTAGATGAATTGTTAATTTAATTGATGAAATAAATATATTTTTTAAGTAATTTTTAAAATATTAAATGGTCAATTATATTAGTCCTTTTGAATTTGTCAATTTAGTCCCAAATAATTATTTTTAAAGACTAATGTTATTGAATCGTTTTAAAATATGTATCAATATTATTTTTAAATTTCATTATTTTCAACAACTATATTCATAATTTCTTACAATTTTTTAAACTAAAGTGGTGATTCTTTTATATTATTTTATTAAGGTAAAATGTAATTTTTGATGGGTTAATGTAATTATTAAGAATATGGTAAGATAGAAAAGCCCGACTAATATGCTCAATGTCCCTGTCACAAAAAGATAAAATAAAATATATAATTTAAAAAGAAAATGTTGTATGTGAAAATTATAATTTTAGAATCATGAATAATGGTGTACAATTCATCAAAAATAAATAAATAATGGTGTGTATGCAAAAATTAATTAAGTAATAATTGATTAGAGGAAAATGAATAAATCATTTTTTTTTATGGGCAACCTCAATCTAATTAAATTGAAGTGAAGAAATAATATATATAGTTTGTCATTATATTTTATTTCATAGGCTTAATTGCAGTTTTGATCTCTCTATTTTAGCTGAATCTTAAAAGTAATCCCCCTATTTTGTTTATCTCCAATTTTGGTCCCCAAACATAATTTTGGTACAAAACTTTATGAAATTTCATTTTTTTTACATTTATTTAAGTCACGTCATGCCTCAAAATCTCATTTGCAACAATTGATCATAAATGGTGTAATACGACTTTAAAAATGAAATTTCATCACATTTTGAACCAAAATTCTGTTTGAAGGACCAAAATTGGGGAGAAACAAAATGAGGGGACTACTTACGCGATTCAACTAAAATAGAGGGACCAAAACTATAATTAAATTTATTTTATAATATTCATAATTAATTAAAAAGACTTGTTGGACAAAATTAGATTTTAATAGTCTATCATAAGATATTTATATAGAAAAATGTAAGATATTATCAAACTCTTTTAGATGTCCCACTTCAAATACATTTTGGGTACAACCCAATTCCCATGGTGTATAACAAAAAGAAACTAAATGTGAAGTATTTCTGTTATAGCTAAAATCGTACGAACTGCGACTTCATAGAATTCTTAGCGCAATAAGTTAGTCTCTTAGAATGGGGAGAATAGATGCTTGAATTCTTTATTAAAATAAGTGCATATTCATAGGAAAAAAATGATTAAACATAATGAAATGAACCAAATTTTACTTCATAAAACGAATTATCTAACTCGTAGTCGTTCAATCATCACACCCTTTCTAGCGGTACTTATATATATTCATGATAAGAATAAGGGAAATGTACCAGGCACCCCTACCTTTTTACCCTTCATATTATCTATAAAAACCCTACAAAATTTTACTTTCCTTTTTTACACTCCTCAGTTTCGAAAGTTTGAAAGCTTCGAAGATCATTAAAATTTCCATTCGAAGATTTGAGAAGTTCGAAGCCAAAAAGTAAGTCATTCAAAACTTTGCATGTGTTTCAAATTTTCGAAATGTCTTACTCGAACGTTTTAGAATAATTCGAAGATTTGGAAATTAGGAAAGCTTCGAAACTTTTGAAGTTAGGAAAACTTCGAAACATAGAAACTGGACTTTAAGTGTTAGAAACGTTTGCTTCGAAGGTTTTGCAAACCCTCGAAACTTTTGAAAAGTTCGAATAGGCCTCGAAACTTTTGCAAATCCTCGAAAATTAGGCCTCGAATGTTTTTGAAACATTCGAAATTACTGAAAAATTCGAAACAATAGGCCCTCGAAGGTTTAGAAAGATTCGAAGTGAGTGTTCAAAACTTTGCCTATTTTATTTGTTGTTTATAAATTTTATAAACATTATTTATAATATTATAATTATTTATAAACATTATTTATAACATTAATTTTATAACATTAATTTTTTATAAATTTTATAAACATTATTTATAATATTTATAACATTGAGTGTTTAATTGTTTAATTGTTTAAAATTGTATATATTGTTTATAATTTATTTATTGTATATTTTATTTAATATATAAATAATTTTTTTATTTATTGTTTATAAATTATATAAACATTATTTATAATATTATAATTTATTTATTGTTTATAATTTTTTGTTTTATCGTTTATAACATTATACTAATTATTGTTTATAATTTTATTTATTATTTATTTTATTTATTGTTTATTACATTATTTATTTTATTTATTTATAATTTTAATGTTGCCCTTTATTATATTATTTATTTTATTGTTTGTAATTTTATTTATTGTTTATTTTATTTAACATGTAAGTAATTTTTGTATTTATTTTTTATAATTTTTATAATATT
>JBBPBS010000633.1:3135569-3145896 GCA_037974835.1 Cicer judaicum | reverse complement strand
TTTTTTTTAACATGTAAATATTTATATGTTGCCCTTTATTACATTATTTATTTTATTGTTTATAATTTTATTTATTGTTTATTTTATTTAACATGTAAATAATTTTTGTATTTATTTTTTATAATTTTTATAATATTATTTATAACATTAATTGTTTAGAGTTTATTATTTAGGGTTTAGGGTTTAGGGTTTAGGGTTTATTATTTAGGGTTTATAAATTTTATAACATTATTATTTATTTATTCTTTATAATTTATTGTTTTATCCTTTATGACATTATATTATATATTGTTTATAAATATTTATATGTTGCCCTTTATTATATTATTTGTTTTATTGTTTAATTTTTTTTTTAATATGTATATATTTATATGTTGCAGTGCCTAGGATGAGAGGTGCTTTCGACCAAATTATTCGCAACATTATAAGTGGCGATAGAGGTGATTTGATTAAAAATTAAACTTTTAATTCATTGAATTTAATAGGTTATATTTATATATATAAATAAATATGAATAAATTTAAATAATTAAATATGAAATAATATATAAATATGAAATAATAAATATGAATAAATTTAAATAATTAAATATGAAATAATTTGTTGCCTTTTAATATATAGGCTTAATTGCACTTTTGGTCCCCCTATTATAGGTGAAAATTGAAAGTAGTCCCTCCATTTTGTTTGTCCCCAGTTTTAGTCCCCCAAACTGAATTTGAGGCCAAATCAGCATGAGGTGTCATTTTTTTAATGACGTGTCAAGAAATAGCTGACGTGGAATAAATTTATTATTATATTATTTCTGATTAAAAAATATAATTTTATTTTTAAAAATCATTTTAATAATTGTTAAATATTTTTAAAAATCTAATTAAAATTATTAAAATAAAATTAAAAGAAAAACACATTAACACCTAAAATCATTGTCTTCGTGAAATCAAAGCCTTGCCCTACGTTCGTGAAATCCCTGCGCCCTGCCCTGCCCTGGGTTCGTTTTCTTGATCATCATCATCCTGTTCGTGTTCATTAGTAACCTTTCGTTAACGTCAGCTTCACCTTTCGTTTTCACCATTCTGGATCGTTTGTGTTCATTATCATGTTGTTCGTGTTCATTATCATCATCATCTTGTTCGTTTTCATATTTTGAGTATGTGATTTTAGGGTTTTCGCTTTGTTTTATTATTAACATTATTAAACTTTGTAATTGAACTTTGATTTTAGGGCTAAAAGTTTTTCTCTACATTGTTAACAGAACTTCGATTTCATCTTCTCTGTTTCGTCTATGTTTCGTTTTCGTCTTCGTGTTCGATTTCGTCTTCTCAGTTTCGTCTCTGTTTCATCATCGTCCTTTGTATTTCATTGTTTGTTCTGTATTTTGTTTCTTTTTCGTTTGTTCTGTGTTTTTTTGGGAAAAGAATGTCTTCTCATTCATATTCAGTTACAAGCAACAATTCTCATTTGAGAATTAGAAGAAGAGAATGTTTCTGTGGACTTGAATCTCCTTTGTGTACTTCTTGGACGGCTGAAAATCCAGGTCGAAGGTTTCATGGTTGTGGATTTTATAAGGTAAACTATTTATCAAAATTCTGGAATTTATTTATTTAATTTTTTTTTTGTATTGTATTGTTTACAAATTATAAAAATTTGTTGTTATGTTGTTTAGTTACAGGGTACTTCTTGTTTTGTTGTTTTGCTGTTTTGTTGTTTCAGTTACAGGGTAAAAAATCTTGCAATTTTTTTGATTGATTTGATGAGCCAATAACAGAACGTGGAAAAGAAGTTATTATGTCGTTGATGAAAAGGATTGATGAATTCAAGAAGAAAGACAATGTGACAAAAAATTGTGATGATGAAATGAAGTTGAAATTGAAACAAATGAAGGGCTTTCTGGCACTTTCATGGCTTTTGATTATATTTCTTTTGGTTATTGTAATGTTGAAGTAATTTAAATGATTGAATTTAAGGGTGTCTTGTAATGATATAATTTAGGGTGTTTATGGTTGAAATTGTAATGTAATTGTTTAATATAGTGAAATTTGTAAGGTTGTTATGATGAAATGAAATTAGTATTATTGTAATTCAATTGTCTATTTTTATTTAGCAGAAGCACATATACATATATTAGCAAGTGTAGATCATTTGTTATTTCAAAACATGGACCTTTAAAAAAATGACATATACATACATTATGGTAAAAAAATGACACCAACTGCACAAAGAAGCATCGAAACAGAAAATTGAATTTTTCGTCACATAGAAAGTTAATTGATAAAGCTACAATGATAGACCAAAGGTAAATTATTCATTTAGTGTACATAGTAACAACAAATGCAATACAACAGAACAACCATAACAATAAAAAGATGAACATCCTATTGACACAAAAATATTGTGATGAAAGTAGTGCTATAATTTGCCAAATAAGGATCCAACAAAAGGTCATATTAATGCATTACAAAATAAAATTGTTCCTTCACAGGTAACCAAAATAAAAGTACATATTCATAGGAACCAAATTAAATAGGTCCAAGTATGATTACATATTCATAATAACCAAAATAAAAATCACAAGTTTCGTGCATTCAATTGATTTGTGAATCTTGAATTTGTGGAGCTTGTGAATCTTGAGATAAAATTGTTGGTGTTTCTCCGTCATCACCTCCAACCGTTGTTGTCTTTGCTCTCTTTGTTCTGTTGATGTTATTTCTACCTTTTGGTATCTCTCTATCTGCTGCACTTTTACCCTTGCATGTCCTCGTGTTGTGGCCAAGCTTCCCACAGTTCTTACACTTCACAGTTGCAAACTGTCTTGGTAGTTTGTTAGAACCTTTTGACTCGTCATTGGACTTGTTCCTTTTTTTTTTTGGTCTACCCGGTGCTCTTCTCATGATTGGGGGATTTATAGGATCTCCATTTGATGTATGCCAAAGTTTTGGTCCATTTGATGGCATTATAATGTAAGAGTAACATGTCAAGAAGTTTGTTTTCCTATTTAAAGAACCAAAAACATGTCAGAACAAAGTAGCAGATCAACAAGAATAAAACCAGCATATTATGCATATTATGCAGAACCAGAACCAAAGCATGTAGCAGAACTAGCAATAAAACAGCAGAACCAGAACCAGAACTAGCATTAGCAGAACAGAACCATCAACAATGCAAAACTAGAACTAGCAATAAACAAGAATAAAACCAGCATATTATGCAGAACCATAACCAAAGCATGTAGCAGAGCTAGCAATAAACCAGCAGAACCAGAACCAGAACTAGCATTAGCAGAATAGAACCATCAACATATTATGCATTTTCCAGAACCAGCACCATATTATGCTAAAACCAAAATCAACATATTATTCTACTCCATATTATGCTAAAACCAGAATTGAACACTAGTACCAGCACCATATTATCAACATATTATTTTACTCCATAACCAACAAATTATTCCACAAGAATAAAACCAGAATTGAACACTAGCACAACAATTTAATCCAAAACCAGAACAAGCACAAGAATAAAACCAGAACCAGCACAAGAATAAAACCATAATTGAACACTAGCACAACAATTTAAACCAAAACCAGAACAAGCACAAGAATAAAACCAGAATTGAACACTAACACAACAATTTCAACCAAAACCAGAACAAGCACAAGAATAAAACCAGAACCAGCACAAGAATAAAACCAGAATTGAACACTAGCACAACAATTTCAACCAAAACCAGAACAAGCACAAGAATAAAACCAGAACCAACACAAGAATAAAACCAGAATTAACCACTAGCACAACAAGAGCATATAATGCAGAATACCAATAATGCAGTTAAAATCAAGTTTTATACCTATAATAAGGTGAAACGTACGATTCTGGATCAGCTTTGTTATGCCATATACAAACAAGAGCATGGCAACACGGAATACCAGTCAAATCCCACTTACGACAAGCACAAGTTTTTGTGTGTAGATTTACCGTATAAGTATCTACACCATTTGTGACACTAAACAAGTTAAAATCATCATCTCCATGCCAAGTTGCGAACCAACCCCCAACTGCTCTTTTTGCCTTTTCCAATATTTGTTGAATCCTAGGACATATATTGCCTCTATATCGTAGCATGAGTTCTTTTTGTTTCACAATCCTTACTGTAATGTAATGTTTCAAACCTTCAAGTAATGTTATGATATGCTTATCTCTATACTCCAACACAGCCATATTGAAAGCCTCACACATGTTGTTTACTTGAAGGTCACATTGTGTATCAGTGCGAAATGCTGACCTAGACCACATAGATGGTGGAAGTTGCATCATGTCTTTCCATGCATCTTCATTGATTGCCTTAATTTTTTGCATTGCTTTCTCCCAATCCTGGACCACAGTAGCTCTTGCTGCCAACCAAAGAAGCTCTTTCATATGTCCTCCAGGATACTTTTTTTTTCCAATTTCCATACAAGTGTTTAACACATAATCAGTGTTCCACATGGGCCCCAATGTTGGCAATGACAGGTACCAATCCCTGAAACATATTATTTAAAAACAGATTGCTTAATTCAAAAAAAACAGAGGGCATAATTCAGCAAAGATTGCTTAAAAACAGATTGCATAATTCAAAAAAACAGATTGCATAAACTTCAGCACACATACCTTTTGTTGATCTGAAATGAATGCATATTGCTTATGCTGAACATTGTTGAGGTCCTCCAATAAAAGATCCAAAAACCATTGCCATGAGTCTTTTGTTTATGCTTCAACAACTGCATATGCAATGGGAATCATTTGATTATTCCCATCTTTACCTACTGCGGCTATTAATTGACCGCCATATTCTCCCTTCAAGAAACAAGCATCCAACCCAATTAAAGGCCTGCATGTATTAGCAAATGCAGCCTTACAAGCCTCCAAACATATATATATTCTCTCAAATACTGGTCCAATGTCAGACATACCACACTTAATAATAACCGTAGAGTTTGGATTTGATCTCCTAAGTTCATCAGCATATTTTCTCAAATGTGCATATTGCTCCCTTTGAGCACCTTGAATCATTTCTATGGCTCTTACTTTGGCTCTATATGCTTGGTATTTAGACAACTTCACACCCCATTTATCAAGCGCCTCAACAATCAATCCCTTGGGTTTCATTTCAGGTGTATGTCTCAACATAGGAACGAATTTCTTGGCAAGCCATTCAGTCTTGGCTTGTTTATTTTGTGCCCTCCTATGACATGTATGATCCTCTGTGAAACTCACTAATTGCCAATATCCATTTGAAGTCCTCTTACTGATCCTCATGTAAAATGGACATTCTGGCTCATACCTAACAATGATTCTTTTTTCATCATTCTTTTTGAAATACAAGTTTTTCTTAGTCTCCATTGCAAAATCTTTAACGACATTCTTAACCTGCTCTTTTGTATTGAACTTTAGGCCCAACTCAAACCTTACTTCATCACCATTTTCAGGTTGGTTAAATTTAGGAAATTTCCTAACATTCTCTTCATCAACTTCACTTCCTGGTGGAGTATCCAAATCATCAGAATTCACATCATTTTCTTCAAAATCAGTTGCAGAACTAGGCCCTGGGTTTCCTCTTGGGTTTTCATGTCTTTCAAATGAATTTTCATCACCAACATTAACAAAGATCTCAGTTGGTATTTCAGAAATCCAGTCCCAATCCTCATCCTCATATAACTCACCCATATCATCATCGTCATCATCTGAGTTAGCAACATAATCTTCATCTTCTTCACTCAGATAATTTTCACCATGGACTGCTTCAGATTCAGGTTCAACAGGTTCAGATTCAACAGGTTCAGGTTCAGGTTCAACAAGTTTAGGTTCAGATTCAGGTTCAACAGGTTCAGGTTCAACAGGTTCAGCTTGAACAGCTTCAGATTCAGGTTGAACAGGTACATATTCAGATTCAGATTCTGCTTCAGGTTGAAGTGGTTCAAAATCTGGTTGATCTGGTTCAGTTTCAGGATTATCTATACAGTGTTCCACAAATACGTCAATTACGTTGAACCCTTTGACATCTTCAGCAAACTTTAATACATCCTCGTCATTGTTGAGAGGTCTAAGTCCACGTGTAAATGAGTACTTCAGATGCTGGTACCACAAATGTTTAATACTCATATATCCCAAACTTTTGACCATTTTAATAATTTGCATGTGGAACATTAAGTCTACATCCCAAGACCAATTCATCTCATCCACTTGGGCACAAACGTACATCTTCACTGGGTGATTTACAAAACTACCCCCATGGTTAATTCTTAACCTAACTCTGTGGACTGAAGCTGGCCTACACAAAACAAACCATTGAATAAATCAAAGTTGGCCTACACTACACATGCACCATAAAATAATACAATAGAGCATATGGACCACATTATTAAAAACTCATGGACCACATTATTAAAAAGGCATAAAGGCATTGAGTTCTGTTAACAGTGTAAAGAAAAACTTTTGGCCCTAAAATCAAAGCGAAAACCCTAAAATCGAGCAGAGTTTAATAATGTTAATAATAAAACAAATCGAAAACCCTAAAATCACATACCTAGCACAAAACTTTGTATCTTCTTTCCTATGTGAAGATGGAGAGAACTCGAAATGACCTCCACTCGCCATTTTATCACTGATGAAAAAGAAAGATGAACAAACGATCCAGAATGATTTCACGAACAGAGACGAAACAGAGAACACGATGATGAACGCAGGGCTTTGATTTCATACGAACGCAGGCTTTGATTTCATACGAACGCATGCTTTGATTTCATACGAACACAGGCTTTGATTCACGAAGACAAAATGATTTTCGGTGTTAGGTGTTTTTCTTTTAATTTTATTTTAATAATTTTAATTAGATTTTTTAAAATATTTAACAATTATTAAAATGATTTTTAAAAATAAAAATTATATTTTTTAATCAGAAATAATATAATAATAAATTTATTCCACGTCAGCGTCTGCCACGTCAGCTATTTCTTGACACGTCATTAAAAATATGACACCTCATGCTGATTTGGCCTCAAATTCAGTTTGGGGGACTAAAACTGGGGACAAACAAAATGGAGGGACTACTATCAATTTTCACCTATAATAGGGGGACCAAAAGTGCAATTAAGCCTAATATATATATAGGTGGTGACAGAGGAGATGGTGCAGAGAGAATTCCACCAACAGCGTCAAATAGACGACGAAACGAAGCAAATCGTCCAATTAGGCAGCGTCGTCGAAGACAAGACATCCATATGGAGGAGGATGTCCCTGAGCCTCAGATGGAGGAGGATGTCCATGAGCCTCAGATGGAGGAGGATGTCCATGAGCCTCAGATGGAGGAGGATGTACATGAGCCGCAAATGGAGGAGGATGCCCCTGAGCCTCAAATGGAGAAGGATGGTTCTGAGCCTCAGATTGAACATGTTGATGATGCTCCTGCACATCCTGGATTTCCTGGCGGATCGTTGATGACACAATTGTTGACCGAGTATGAACACCACGTGGCTCGGAGGCTATGGGAAGGAGAGGTATATTTAAATTTATTAATTCAATTATTTCGTTAACTATATTTAAGAAATTATATATTTAAATAATATATTTATTCAATTATTAATTTAATTTATTTAATTTAAGTTTATATAATTAATTTAATTTAAGTTTATTTAATTAAATGTTTAAATAAAATTATTAATTCAATGTATGTACTTACTTGCAGGATCTTGGATCGTTAAAAGTAATTACTCATGGTTTGAAGTTGAAGAAGTTTGCCGAAGTACTTGTGCCAGATCCTGTAAAGCATTGGATTCGGGAATCTGGGCTGCTACATCTATCTTCGGCTTACCTCACTATGGTTGATACTAGTCTGATCTCCGCATTTGTTGAAAGATGGCACAAGGAGACCAGCTCATTTCATTTGCCAATTGGAGAGATGACTATTTCTTTAGACGACATTTCGACTCTCCTTCATATCTCACCTCATGGTAAATTTTTTAGTGCACCTGTGAATATGAACACTAACAATGCTGCAAAAGCTGCACATGAGTACTTAGGTGCAATATGCTGAGATTAATTATAATAAATGTGTCCAATATAGATTGCAATGGTTACATGATTTATATATTCGTCTCATTCAAACTAATCAGTTTGAATGTGCGACTAGAACGTATTTATTGCATTTAGTTGGCAGCACAATTTTCGCCGATAAAACACATACGCGTGTGGAGGCGAAATTATTAAGTTTATTTATTAATTTGGATCGTTGTCGAGACTATTCATGGGCTACCATGACATTGGTTTTCCTTTATGATAACATGGGAGATGGGGCTATCCACGACACTCGAACTAGTTCATATTTGGTTCTTCAACATCATATTCACTGCATCCCAACTTTTACACAAATCACTCAAACTAGTTTGAAGCATGTTTTTCAATCTCCAATGAGCAGACTCAACTCTACAAATAAATTAAATTACACAAATTACTACACATCACATAAACTAGTAAATCATGTTTGCTAAAACAAAACAAATCATATGTATAAAAATACCTGTTAGATGTTGTGTTCCCCAAATGCATAACTCTATTGGTCTAAACTTTGACAAACCTTTCTTTGTAAGGTGTTAACCATGAATCTTTCACATAATCAACAAAAAGAATAATATCGGCACACAATACCTCAAAGTGTTGCAAATGATGATCATACTCTTCCACACTAGTCGAATAGACAATCTTTTTCCATAAATCCATTACTTATTCTTGTTTATCCTTTTTGACATATTGTTTGCATTTTGCCCCAACATTTTTTTCAATATGAAAACGACATAGCAAATGTATTGAAGTAGGAAACACAACACTAATTGCATTCATCATGGCAAGATCTCTATCAGTCACAATAACTTTAGAAATCAAAGACTCAGATTTGAACAACATTCGTACCTTCTCAAATGCCCAGATGAAGTTATCTTCTCGCTCTTGTTCCAAATAAGCAAACCCAACTGAAAATGTCAAACTAGTAGATGTGACACCGACTATTTCAAGTAATGGTAACCGATATCTATTTGTTTTGTATGTGCTATCACATATCAAAACAAAATGAAATGTGTTTAACAACTTTATACAATCAGCATGCATCCAAAAAATATCTCTCAAAATATCTGAATCTTCCCGTCTTCTTGTCCAATGCACATAATTTTCTTCTTGTATTAACTTCAACAGATGCTGCATTTCTGTGCACGAACCTCTCAATGATGATCGATAAGTATTCCTTGCTTTATATATTTGACTGGGAATAGTGACATTGTCTTCATTTCTCACTTTCAAAGCATTTAGAATGAATCTGGGTGCAAGCTTATACTTTGTCATATCATTCACAAATTTCCTCTCTTCTTCGTTTAAACGCCCCAAATAAGAATGACCGGTTATAGTATCAAGCAATTCATGATTGTGTGTCCCACAACGAACACTAATTTCCCATCCTTCACCGCCACGCAATGGTACACATCTGAGAGTAAATGGACAATTTTCCTTATGAGAGCAAGTTACTGATGATTTTGATTGTGATTTATATCTTCCTCCTCTTTCACATCCCAAAATTAATTTGTCTTTTCTTCCCCTAATTCCGATTGCTTTATCTGATCGAATGGTAACAATTAAAATTCTATTTTGTATTCCAATGGTTTTTGCCCATTCAAATACATCTTCTCGAGAAGAAAATACCTATAAAATACGTTTCAAATAATAATTAATAGTCATGAATCATCAATAGTAATAATAATAATAATAATAACACGTGATCAGTGATGAATCATCAATAGTCATGAACCATCAATAATAATAATAATAATAATAATAATACGTTTCCAATGGTTTTTGTATTCCAGTACTCATGAATCATCAATAGTAATAATAATACCTGATCAGTGATGAATTTTTCTGTAGAATCTATAACATTTTTTGAAGCAGAAACATCAACTCTACTCATACCTAATTTCAATATTAGTAACAAATTTAATTAAAAATAATATTATAATATAAATATCGACTTATAACATGAATTTAATATAATATTAATTTATAAATTAATATTAATTTATAAGTTAATATTAACTTATAAATTAATATAATATTGACTTATAAATTAATATTAACTTAATAATAATACCTGATCAGTGATAAATTTTTCTGTAGAATCTATAATATTTTTTGAAGCAGAAACATCAATTCTACTCGTACCTAATTTCAAAATTAATAACAAATTTAAATAAAAATAATATTATAATATAAATATCGACTTATAACATGAATTTAATATAATATTAATTTATAA
>JBBPBS010000633.1:3112967-3135132 GCA_037974835.1 Cicer judaicum | reverse complement strand
TTAATATTAACTTATAAATTAATATAATATTGACTTATAAATTAATATTAACTTAATAATAATACCTGATCAGTGATGAATTTTTCTGTAGAATCTATAATATTACTCGTACCTAATTTCGAAATTAATAACAAATTTAATTAAAAATAATATTATAATATAAATGCCGACTTATAACATGAATTTAATATGATATTAATTTATAAATTAATATTAACTTATAAATTAATATAATATTGACTTATAAATTAATATTAATTTATAAATTAATGTTAACTTATAAATTGAGATAATATTGAGTTATAAATTAATATTAAAAAGAATATTAATATTGAGTACATTTCCCCTTAAAAAAAATAAAAAAAAATTCAAAAATTTTAATTCAAATAAATATTTGAAAATTTGCCTAAACCCTAAACTTTCGAACATCATTTCGAAAATTTGCTCACACTTTCGAAAATTTCAATTAATTCCAAAATTTCGAGCATCAACAAAACCTTCAAAGCAATTGCATTTCGAACCTTTCTTTGTTTACAAAACCTTCGAAAGTTTAAGCCAAATGTCATTCGAAAGTTTGTGCAAACATCAAACTTTCGAGGAAGGTTTGATAAGCATTTCGAAAATTTCAAACAAGCCCAAAGTTTCGAACAAGTCCAAAGTTTCGAAAATTTCCAACAATCCTAAACCTTTGAATATGTTTTAACTTCGAAACTTTAACTAAAGCCCTAAATGTTCGAATGTTTTTTTTTTTGAAAAAAAATGCATTTCGAAGGTTTTGTAAAAACAAAACATTCGAATAAACTTACCAAATTGAATTTCGAAAATTTGAAACTTTCGATTTCTGTATATATTTTCAAAATTTCGAAAGTGGACCTCAAACAAAAAATCCTCTCTTTTTATACTTTTCACAGAGGGTATAATTGTCATTACAAATTATTGGGGGGTGGCAGGTACAAGGGTGGGGGTGCCTGGTACATTAGAAACTTTTTGCTATCTCATCCTCCAGATCCAAAATTTCTATATCAACTTAATAGAAGAAAAATATAGTAATTAGTAGCACTTTCTTATCCATCGGCATTGCAGCCACAATGATGTATGTTAGCATATCATTTGGTCTAAGCTCTTGGATAAATCCCATAAAACATAGATGATGATAAGTTTTTGAAAATTTTGCTAGTTAGAAACTCAATTACGTTGTCTCAAAGAACCTCGTATAAGTATGATTTGTTTATAGATTCAAAACCGTATCATAAAAGAAGTTGCAGGTTACAAGTACGCACTATTGACTTTGTGGTTTCATCACTCAAAACCACATAGGTATGATTTGTTTATTTTACCACATTCAACTTCTTTATATATATATTTTGCTAATGAACATTTGTAAAGAAATCAAAAGAGGAAATAAAAAAGAATGACCACCTTTTCAAATTTTAAAGAATGTAATGCACACCTTCCAAAATTTTATTTTCTTTTTTATCTATTAATAATTGCCCTTAGAGCATGTGTTAGCATTTTCCAATATATATATAATGGACATGACCAATATAAAATTGAAACAAATATTTAATTGGAGAAAAAAAATGAGTCAATGAGAAATTATAGAAAATAATTATATTATGGAAGAACAATTTAACGGGTCAATTATTAAAATGTGATACTAAACTATATAGTCATATGAAGATAAATGTAATAAAAAACATTAAAATTGTAGTTAAATGAAGGAAAAAAACAGTACATACTAAAAAAAAACTGAAAGATGGTAGAAATGTAGACAAATGAGGGCAAAAAGAAAGTAGAATTTGGAGATACACGTTGAAAATTTTGATCACGTGGAACATAAACAACCTGAAGTATGCATAGATTACGTGTCAAAGTTAATAAATAGATTTAGAAATTTCTAATCTGACTAGGCTACTCATGTCTACCATTGATCAACTTCTTTGGGGAGATAGAGAAAACAATTGAAACATCTGCTTTTTTCGGATTGCCTTCGATAATTGATAGCGTTTGTTTGTCTAGATCGATAACAGCAGTACATAGCGTATGAAGTGATGGACCTATAAAGTAAAGAGAAGGAGAAGAAGAAGAAGAAAAAAGTGACAATCAAAAGAAGATTGAAAATAATGGATTGAGATGTATCTAAATTATTACCTGTCATGTAGATGGGATTTTTTTTGTCATTTGCATCTCCTAAAAGTGACAAAAAATCCTTTTTTGTTGTTTTTGTCAAGACAGTTGCTCTTTTATGCCTGCTGATTGAACTCTCATCTTGTACCTTCAATTCAAAATTCAATTAATGTTCAACTCATTGAATCTTTTTATGACATCTTCAACAATGTTAGTATTAGTCTTTTTGAAAGAGTTTCTGCATAATTTATTTGGATTTATCTTCTAACATAAACTATTATTTTGAAATATTTTAAAGAACACTGATAAACTATTTTCAACTTACTTCAAATAAGCTTATTACAATAGTTTATGTAAAAAACTAACACTATGAGAACAATTTAATCATGTTCTTTTTTTTTTACCATAGAACAAATTAACTTATACATGAGGCTTACTATGACAAACATAGCCAAACTTAGATATTCTACAGCAGCATAACAGCAAATACATCCGAAATAGTTTATTAACAGAGTGGATTGAGACATTTTCATGACTCAAAACATGGTTAGGTCTAATCAAACAGCTGCAATTTTTTGTAAAACTTACCTGATTAATATGTAGGTGACAATACATGTTTGCATGGAAGAAAGGTGTTTCTCCAACCTCATAAATCGAAATCCGCTTCTTGGATGCAGTTTCAACATTAACAATTCTACGCGTACTTGTTTCAATCAGGTTATAAGAATGCCCAACCGAAATTTCTGACGAACGGATCCTCTGATGAAACAAGCACATAACAAATTGTTAACATCAAACTACTCATAAGAGTATATAAAAGTGAAAAATGCAAAGGCTGCAAAAAAAATATTAAACATTTATAGCGTCGTCAATTCCTGTAGCTTCAAGAATGTCTCGAGAAATGAAGTTGCGCCCGATTCCACTTGGTAAAATTTCATCTTCAGCAGGTGGTACTGAATTCAAAGTGAATGCCTAATGATCATAAAAGTAAAACATATAATTTAATTGTACTAAGAATAAATACATTGAATATGCTTCATCTTTACAGAATTATTACCAATCCATTGCTATTGAATGCAAATGCAGAGCTTGGAAGCTCCCCAGCATATGTATAACCAACGAAGAATTGTCCATTTGGCAATATTGCTTTGATTAAATAGCTGCATACACAAAATCCATACTCATATATAGTGACATTTTATTTGACTATATATGAATGAATCTGTAAAAGCTTACGTGTGGCCAAGAAGGACAACATTTGCATCCTCATTGTGTGCTGCAACAGCCATAGATTCACCAACAACAAGAACATCCGAACACTCATTAGAGGAATCATCTTCTATACTTTTCACACCTTCTTTTGAAACAAATGGAAGAATCTCCTTCTTGAAGTTAATAAGTAAAATCTGTTGACAAAATAGATTTTGATAAAAATAAAAAAGTAGTATGAATATGTAATGCAAAGCAATAGAGAAAGAGAAGGTTACATCAAGAAGAGGCACACCACTTCCTTGAGCAGTACCCAAGAGTTCATCCCAATACCTTGGGAATTTGGTTTGATTATTATAAAAAAGTGGTTTGAGAAGTGATTCTGAAAGAGGGGTTTGAGCAAAAGGACGTAGCTGATTTTGAAGGATAAGGTCTGAAGCAACTCTTTTTTTAATCCGTTGGGAGAATCTTTGCCCAATTAATACACCCAATTCATATGAATCTTTGCATGGTCCAACTTCGAACATCTCAAGCTTTTCAATTTCCATTTCACTGCTTCCTTTCTACAATCAGCAATTTTTTTGTTATCATATAAAAAATGAATTGATTGGGTGAATCATATTACTAAATTCAAGTTATCCTTATTCTTTATCGTTTCGCCTTCCTTTTTTAACTTTTAGTTTTTACTTCCTTTTTTCACAGTTTTTTCAAAAAAACCTTTCTATCTTTACAGGTTATTTTAACTTGCACCTAGTAGCCAGTTAATTATTATTATTATTATTATTCTAAGGTTTATATTATAGTATTAAAATATTTATAAAAAAATTGTAATTTTTTATTTATAAATTTAATATAATATTTTCTTCTATACATTCAAGTAAAATATTCATACATATATTTTTCTGATTTGTTAAAATATTATGTTAATATAGATAAATATTGGAGTATTGCAAATTAATATTATTTAGCATAAAATGTTATCAAAATTTACAAACTAATATTTATATAGTAAATTATAATTAATATATATAATTTTCTTTAAATATTTATTTAGGAGATTTTAAGATATTACTACTAAAAAATTTATATTTCTCTTTTAACATATTAATTAATGAAAAATCATATTTGAATTGATATATTAATGAAAAATATATGTCTGGGGTATAATTTGTAAATAAGGTGTTATATTTTTTTCAAAATTTTATTTAGAAGATATTCAATAGAGATAATATCATTAAAATATATATTTTTCTTTTAATGAGTTGATCATTGAAAAATATGTGTTCTTCATGCGATTGATATAATTTTTTTTATAACTTTATTTTATTGATAAAAAGACATATATTGAATTTGTAGGTTACAAGTAATGATATATGTTAATGCTGCTTAAGGGAGACACGTGTAAATTCTTTTAGCAAAGTCAGAATGAACTTGAAGGTCTTTTCAGTTTTAGAACTAGACACCTTTCTGTCCCTAAATTTTTTTCAAAGAACACCAAACTTTTATGCCCACAATATTTAAGGTGAGAAAAAAAGTTTCCAAAAAAATAATTCATATTCTCTCTATTGTTAAGTAAGTATCACTTGGGCTTTTTCTGTATAGAATAAGAAAATTTTACAAAATGGTCCTCTTTAAAGATTGATTATTAACATGGTCATAAAAACATAATGAAGTAGCATGTATAAAGACTTAAAACAAGTGCATGCAATATTAATTTAAGGATAAAATTAGAATAAATTGTTATATTACATTGAAAAACAAAAATCACTTATTTCAAAACTAAAATTATTTATTAAAATGAAATTTATTTATTTTTGACTTAACATGATATTTATTTAAAACAATAGGATTGCTATTCTGATAGAATAGCTTAGGTGAATTTGGGTCTAAGTATGTATTTTTGGTTATTTGAATCTACACATTTTAATAAGAGTTTCTTATCTCGTCCTCTTAGTGTTATTCAGGTTGATCTGAAGATATATTTTAGTCAAAATACACATCTGATTGACTAATTTAAATGTATATTTTTAAAAAAATTGAGAACATATAACAATAAAAATGGGAAATATCTAGTTTAATACATAGTTTATCTTAAGAAGCCCATTAGATGTTTTGAGAAAGTAAGAAGCCCATTAGTAAAACTGCTATTTAGAGCTTCGGGCTTCTTTTTTTTTTTTTTGTTATTTAGGCCTCCGAATTAAAAAGCTTAACAAGAAAAACATTTAAACTCAAAAACCCAAAGCTAAATAGAATCTTACACATGGATGTGGTTCTCGCACACAACAAAATTTTAAATCAACCATAAGAATTACATTTTCAAAATGTGTGATTTTATAACAAAGATAAATGAAATATCAAAATGTAATATGTCTAATAAAATATTATTATTATTATTATTATTATTGTTATTATTATTATTATTATAAAAGTCCTTATCTTATATTATGTTTGCCTTCCCTGCCATAAGTGTCATCGAAAGTCCGAATTTGATCTCATCTTAATTAGGATTAAAATAAGAGATCATAAAAAAGTAAGACCTTATAATCACGACGTCAATATAATCTAGCCAAATTAATAGGAATTAGACCTAACATGATTCTGCATAGATAATTTTCTATCATTTGAGTTTGCTTTGGAAGGAAAAAGATAGAGATATCTATCATTTATTATGAATATGCGCCCATGAATCTCATTAATGAGCAAGATTTGACAATAGACATGCTTGAATTGGAACTATAGAAGATTTACTCAAAAAAAAAACTATAGAAGATATAATTATTTCAAAATTTTCAATTTTCTCAAAATTTTAAATCAAATCAGTCATCTTTGTTAGACCGATAAAAAAGTGTTAATCGAAAAGCAAAATAATGTATGTGCGTGCAGCATTTTTGGTTTAAATTTGTTACTGTATAAAATAAAACTTAATTTGGCCATGCAACTTGACCTTCAAGCAAGGTGGTCAAAAATTATGAGTGATTAGTTCCACATTGACCAAGAATGGAGGTTGTATTGGATATATAAGGAGAATGACCCATACATCTAATGCCTTAATTATAAAAACCACAAATTTTTAAGTGAATATCTCACTCTAAATTTAAAAATAAGATAAACAAAAAGTTAAATAATTCAACAAAGAATAAAAAATTCATCACCTGAATCAATTCATCTAACTAAAATGTGCCTAAATCAATATAAAAATTAGTCGAAATTGAACATTTTAATTATAAACTTGAATTTTTCTATAAATTATTTAAATTTAACTCATACCCACCTCAAAGGAACAACCCTACTTCAAACTATTACAAATGCTTTTTCAAATAGAACCATGACCTAGTTCTAAGGCAAATACATTTTAAAAAGAATCGTAGTCTAAGATAATTAGTGGTAATAGTAACTGTAATGGAAGCATCTTGATTAATGATATTCATGAGCAATTAATTAAAACAAGTTTGAAAGGTATCTTAGAAAGAGTTGCCAACCTATAGGAGGTGGTGGAATTTGATATATGCTAATAACAAATTTCAGGTTCAATAAATTAACCACTAATAATTTGCCTATAAAAAAAACCAAAGGTAACTTTACTTCCATTTGTTCCCCACTGCCATAGAAAAGAAAACAACGATAATGTTGTTATTTCTATGATTCGCAATTGAGCCATTTAAGATTTAGTTTTATTTCTACATCCAAGTTTGATACTCGACAAGGCTTCGTAGCAAACTATCCACTAGTGTACACGTTTTAAAGCTTTCCAAATGGGTTGGAAAGATCTAAGGCCCAGAGAATAAATGAATACTAAAGTTTATGAGTGTTTCTTCTCTAGCTCCTAACATGGTCAAATATATATTTGGATGAATTAATTTAAACATATAAAATAAATTTTTAGATATATTAATTCGGATAAAATTTGAGACTTTTAGGAAGATTATATAGAGAGGAAAAAAGCTTTCAAATTTTACAATATATCAAATTCAAACACAAACTATTGTTAAATCTCACGAAGAGGATATCAAATTGTTAAGGGAATACATTCACACATGTTTGAAAAATATATGAGGAGGTTATATTTTAATCTCAATCATTAAATCTTTTATCTTTATTTTTAAACACATATAAAAAATATTATATTAAGGATTAAAATTATAAACACGAGTCCTCTATTTTTTTTCAACACGAGAGAATTCCTTCAAATTAGTGTATTCAGTTTGACCACTAAGTCATTGAGTGATTGTTCCTCGACTCCCTCCAAAGAAATATATAAGAAAAAAATGATAGTAGAAAGTTAATGTATTCGGATTTAGATTGTTTACCTTTGATTTCTCCACCTTTCTCTTATATTTATCTATATTTTATTTTCTCTCTCTATCATAAACATCACATTCTCCTATTTTATCATAAAATTTGTCTAAAGCTATTATACATTTAACAATTCAAAGGTAGAGAATACAAATCCAATGTATTCAAACCAAAGTTGGATTAAATTCATCAAATTTTAAAACTCATTTTTGTTTAAATTATTATGTAGTTGCCTAAATGATTTAAGAATTTTTTAATGGTCTCTAAACTTAACAAATTTATAATTAAGTTCCTGGTCTAATATAGTTTTGTTTAATTGCAGTTTTAATTTTTCTATTTATATAAATTCCCGAAATTGATTTTCATATTTTAAATTTCAATAATTTTAATATCTATCTCAAATATTTTAAACTAAAAATGGTAAAGTAACTTCTTTTGAATAACATAAATATGATACGAATATGAATTATAACAAAATATGGCTTAGTCATAGATAAAATAATTTGTGTTTAGTATTTAAATGATGAAATGCTTGTCTCATTATCTAGTAATGACTTGAAATTATGCTACACACAATTTACTTGAAATTTATCCAATATATGATAATTTACGTGATGTTGATTATAAAATTGAAATCCCTTAGAATTTTTTTAATGGTTGAATCAAAAGTAATCAAACTTCTTGCCAATGGGTTTTTTAAACATTTAATTATTTTCATACTACGTATCTAACTAGTATAGGATATTTAATAGAAGAGATATTATTCACGTTAGTGATGCATCTTTTACTAAGTATCTTCTCTTTCCAATATTATAAGATATTTATTACAAGATATTATCCATGTTGCTACTTGCTAGCTAGCTATTGTATCTATATTAATTTTTTCTAAATTAAAATTATTGAAATCTTATTTCCTATCTATTGTATTATAAGGTAGATTTGAATAGTCTTACTTTAATTTATTTCAAGAATTTTTCTTTTGTTGATAATTTTCAAAAATATTTTTGGAGAACATTAATTATGAACGGAATATAATCACCTTATAACTATAACTAGTAAAAAAATTCAAGATCAACAATGTTTAAATATTAAGGGAGCATTATTAATTTTTTAAATTTGTATAGGGCACCCAATATTTGAGAGAGGTAGAATATGAATTATAACAAATGTGGCTTAGTCATAGATAAAACATTTTGTTGATGGCAAACAACTTTGGCTATTGTGTTTTGTTAAGGATGAGGAGTATGGGACAATGATCACGTAAAAGAAAAAGTTGTTTGTGTGGATCCAAATCCAGCAACATGTGTTCTTTCTGGATCATGGGGTTAAGTGCATACTCTTGCTGGCAATAGCAATTAGCATGCATGGATCCAATTTGAACGGTAGGGATTTACCATGATTTAGATTCAGACAACAACACCTCATATGCACTTGTCCAATACCCCACTTATTGTGTTCTCGGGAAGGAAATACAAAAAATAGATCAATAAAATAGAACAACATGTATCATTTTATAAAAATTAATTAATCCTTTCTCTTATGGGAAAGTGCTTGGATATAATTAATTCCAAATCAAATAATTGTTAAATAAGATCTGAAGATTGAAGTGATCCACATAAGCCATCATTTTTATTATTGTTTATTAATCTACGATTCCAATATTTATGTTGTTGTGACTTGAAAAGCATCAATTAAGTACTTTATTTCAAATGAAATAGTATAAAAAAATAATATTTCATTGATATCTAGTTTAATATTAATATCAAATTCTTAAATTTTTTAGATAATATTTTTGTTTATATTCTCTTTTGACTAAATATTGTATAGTATTGATTAAAATAATATTCAACAATATAGATAATTGCATAGTTAAGTCGACATTGCAGATAATATTATTTATTAAATAATTTAACTACATTTAATTAACGTATAACTTTAAATAAAATAATTCATTAACTTTAAAAATTGAGATATCTAATTAAATATTTAATTCAAATACATTAATTTTTTAATTATTATTATTATTTATATTTTATTTTAAATAGAGTAATTTACATAAAGAAAAAAAAAAGTCTATTAGCTACTAATTCCACTCAAACAAAACATATTGATACCATATATAATGGATTTGTGATCTTAATTAATTAACCGACCTATAAATGATAAATAAAAGACTACATTGAAGAAAAACATTGCTATATTTTTATACGGAATTGAATAAATGAGGATATATTGGTAATTGCAAGCAAGGGGTGTGTGGGAGACATGTATGTATGTCTAGGAACTTGTTGCTGAAGATGATGGATGGGCTCGAGCTGCTCTCCTGTCGTGTCTTCTCAACTTGATCATCTCATTCATCTTTTGCATACTTTCAAAAACCAATAAACAAATAAATAATTAGCATTAAGTGATATATAAGATTAAAAAAAAATAAGGGTACAAATTAAAACCATTGTGGTAATGCATTTTGTGAAATTCGAGGCTAGTTAGTTCCAACCTTAACCTAACTATCACTACTAATTAACATGTACGAATCCGTTTTACTAAACCAACAAATCTTATGTTTTTATATGGGTAACTAAACCGCTTTACAAAATTGAGTTGAAAAATGCCCAACTCATACAAATAAAAATTTAGATTATATGTCATTTAATATAAACTCTTAATACACTCTCATTTGCACAAGTCTAAATATTTAGATCATGATCCAAATGTTCCCATGGATGTAATTGATAACATATGTTTAAATAAGTCTTTAATAAATACTAAGATCACAATCCTTCTAGTCACTATTATAAGCAAAATTATTTATTTTCATATTTATTAAAAAATAATTTAATGCAGTTATTTTTTTAGATTTCATGTAAAATATATTTCAAAGTTATTAAATTATCTATTTGAATGTTAAACATTGAACTAGAAGCATTAAATATTTTTTAATAAAGTAAAAATATATTATAAATACTAGCATTAAATTAGACAAAAATAATTAACTTTCCTTATAATAATAACCAAAATTGAATACTTTATTTATTTATTTATAATAATAACCAAAATAAATATTAAATATTTATATTGAAGCAACTTTGTTGATATACAATCTCACACTTATAAACATGTAAAACTTAATTAAGAAGCAGAGGGTTTTTATTTAATTAGATAAGATGAGTAAGGTAGTGTACATAAAAGAAATTAGGATAAAGAAAAAGGGAGCTCCCTTCAGTCCAAATACAGGAAACATGAGATTGAATCTGTCTCCCGCATCATTCAGTCATTTGATGAGTATTTATTAATTGGATTTACTATACTCAACATTTGGATGAATGAGTCAGCAGCTAATTCAATCTTACAACCACCCATGAGTGGACCGAAGAAAGCTCTCTTTGCTTAGCCATGCATCCATCGGTTAACTTCATAGATCTGTATGATATAAATACATTCAACAACCATGGTTAGTTAATATTAATTATAAAGATGGAAATTTGATCAAATATAAGTGTAACAAGAGCTTGGAACAAATTCTATGTGTATCTTACAAAAAGGAAGGTAGATATATATATATGAGATGGCAACTCTTAAGAGAGAGTGAGTCTCTATGTGAAAGAGCAAGCCACTCACATAGTGAACTTGAGAGAACCATTGCCATCATTGCCTTTTTATAGCCTCATATGGAAGATGCACGAACAAAGCTTAGTAAATAATTAAACTACTTTCTTGACGAATTTAGAATTAGTGCACTTAACTGCAATCTAGTCGGTATAAATTAAATTTAAATTTATTTATTTTTTATTTTATAAATTAATTTTTAAATATAGATTATTTAATTTTAATTAACCAATTAAAATTATAATTAAATAAATAAAATTACAATTTCTTTTCCACTTTAACTACTACATTAGTAAAGTATCTTTGTATGGTCGGTCCAACTCATTATGAGGCCAAAGTAAAATTATGAGATAAGGAATTTTCAAAGTTAATAAATAAATTATTTATATTTTATTTAAAATTTATTTTTCATTCTTTTTTATATACAAAATTATTTATCAAATTATTATAATCGATTTCGTTTAACAATTTTTTCAATCGATAATAAATTTAATTTATTTAATCTTTCTTGTAACATAGTTGATCTTAGATAAGATTTAATTAATTTGATTTTCAAAGAGTTTTCTTTTTGCTGAAACAAATCGACAATTACGTGAATTGTTAACATTATTCTATAAGCAATATATGCATTTGAAAAGAATCTAACTTTTTTATATAATTAAGTATGTGTGTCATTTTCTATTTGTATTATCTTTCTTAGAATTTTAAATTCTACAAGTAAATCTAATCCATCAATGTCTAATTTGTTCTTATCTTCTATTTTAATTTTTCATTATTCAAATAATTTTACTTTCTCAATATTAAATAAACAAACAAAAAATATCTGCATACAATGTAAATTATTTAAATTTACTATGAAATGAAGTAATTGATATAGTAAAAAACAATATTTTAATATCTTGCTTTTTAGTGAAAATTAATACTTTTAATATAATTTCAACTATACATTATCCTGCTCATCACAAATAGTTGTGTCATTACCTAATTTTAATTGACTACAATCAATACAAATATTAATTCAAATTATGCCAAAAATTGAAAATTAAAATTTTAAATAATGATTATGCTAAAAATTGAAAATTAAAGTTTTCTAAAGGCCTTCTTTTGTTTGTGTATAGTTGT
The DNA here is from genome assembly GCA_037974835.1 of Cicer judaicum. Classification (NCBI taxonomy): domain Eukaryota; kingdom Viridiplantae; phylum Streptophyta; class Magnoliopsida; order Fabales; family Fabaceae; genus Cicer; species Cicer judaicum. Next base: position 3,122,775 of record JBBPBS010000633.1, on the reverse strand, counting down.
TGGAAGACATATGTCTTCTATAAAAATTAAAATAAAAAATTATTTTTTGGTGAGGTCTAATGTAAAGACTTTAGGTGTCTCTCCCTTATACCGACTCAATTAATAATGATTTGTTACGTAAATATGATGCGTTATTCATTTTTTCATTGTTTTTATTTTTATTTTTATAAATTGATTTATAATTTTTTATACATATATATTTAATTAAATACATTGTGATATAAATTTTGTCATAAATTATTTATATTAGTAAAATATAATTACCAAAGGGATTGAGTTTGGGCGTCTAGCGCAAAAAGTAAGATTCCCACAATGTCGTCGATACATTATAATCACTCGTGTTCTTTACTATAAATGTGATTATCATACAAGTCATTATTTTGTGAATATGTGTTTTTCTATCATGTATGCTCTTAAAAAAAAATTCATTAAAAAATATACTCGTTCGTTCAAATTAATTGAATTTATGAAAAAATATACACATTCAACGCCATTAAAATATAAATAAATAAATTAAAAATAAATTTACATCACTTAAATTAATAATAAAAAATGAGCTTATATATAAAAGTGATAAAATTAAATTGACTTGAATATTTTTATCTTCGAAATCTATCGTGTTGACAACTAAATCATTGTCTTCGATATATTAATTTCAATCAAAAACCACAATAAAATAAAAAATCAAATAACATTGCTCCAATACGATGAACAAAATGATGTTACACTCACACGCAAAATCACATGAAAAAGAAGAAAAAAATTAATAAAAACTATTTATTTAAATAAATAAATAATTTATGTAAATCAGTAATTTTAAAAAGAAAAGAAAAATAACTTTAAATCATCCTTATTTGATTTAAGAACAAAAATAAATAAGTGACCACATAGAGAGATGACTAGATTTTTCTCTAATATCCCTGTTACAAAAGTTGTCTTTCAATGGCGATTCTTAATGGAGATATAGCGTACCCACAGTCACTTCAATGTCCACAATGATTTTTTTAAATAAAAAGAACTTATAAAATAATTATAATAAATATTAATTAAAAAATATATTACATCTTTTAATTTAAATTATCAATTGTATTTATTTAAAGTTTTATCTAAATATATAAAAATAAAATTAATGATATGTTTATGATTTTAATTCATTTAAAATCAACTATTGATATCTGAATAAAATCATTAAACTATTGATAATAGTATTATCTCAAATATATCAAATATGTGTTGTATTTAATAATTTTTTAATTATTTATATATTATTTTTTCATTACAGTTTAAAAAGTATTTACGTAATTATTTTAATAACATAAAAAATCTAATATATAAAAAGAAAAATTTATATTTTTTAAATAAACGTCTTAATTTTTATTAATGTCAATATGAGTATACTGAATCAAATCAACATGTTAATTCGAATTTAATTTTATGATAAAAATTGTAAAAATTCAACAAAACTAACTATATTTTTTATTTAGATTTTTTTTCTCTTTAAACATGCGAACCAAAACATTACATTATGTTATATTTATAATTTCGTCTTTATTAAATATGTACAATTTTTTAGTCAATTGATCTTCTTTTTACTGTTGAATTGGTAATAAATTTATATATTTACATTCCAACTTTACAACAGAAAATTATAATATATAATAAAATATTATATTTAATTCATCAATTCAAATTTTAAAAATTCAACCCTACAAAATATTTATTCATACGTGCATTGTTTAGTTCTATAAGATGTGAGACGATGGAAACCAACTAGAAGGGAAGTATTTCGAAATATGTGGATCGCTGTTTGGTTTCTCTATCAGAGAAGAAAGAAAAACTAGATGGGATTCACATGCCTAAGACTATGAATGTGAAAAAAGTGGTTTGAAAGATCGAATTTGCTAAAATCACAAAATTGTCCTTATTTTCTATAACTCACACGTGCACGTTTTTTTATCAAGCATATTCCATCACTTATTAATTAATTAAATATTTTATAAAATAAAGATATACAGATATTCTATTATATTATATAAATAAATATATATAATATTTATTTTAATATAGGAGTACTAATGTCATTCAGTAATATACATATTTGGTTCCTTTCACTTTCTTTTCACTTTCATTCACATCTGCAAATAAATAATAATCGCTGCAATAGTTACAAAAAAATTTTAAACGACTTATAGAAAGATCATCAAATAAATCTCGTAAATGTTAATGTGGATTAATTTTATCGATAGTCCACTATGAATTAATATTTAAAAATCACAAAATATTAATGAAGATCAATAATACTTATTAAAATAATTATTTTGATTTTATAGATAAAAGAATTATTCAATAAATATAAAAAAAAAAAAAACTAAATTCGTTCAACTGACACCAATAAATCAATATTGTCTTAAACATAAAAATATAAAAAATTGATAACTTATATTTTTAAAGATTATTCATTGTATTAAAAATTAATCTACAATAAATTTAATTGATATTAAAATTTGTTCATTTGAAATAAAATTAAGTCATATTTATTTTTCCTGTTAAGGTATGGTTCATTCTTCGGATTGTGGATGAGTTTGATGGGTAATTAAGTTACAAAGGAATATGAATACGATGAGATTGGTGTCTTGTCGAAGAAAAAAAGCAGGATAACAAACGAGGGATAGACATAGGTGTTGTTTTGTTGCCGTTCTTATTAGCGTTTCATTTCAATGTGTCCATACCTTTTTCTCATTCACCGCTGAGTCACCTATTCTCATATTCATTTCATTTTTATTTTTTTATAATCAGGAGGGCCTTAATCAAATTTCTAAGAAGGCAAGAACACCGGCAAATAACTACTCTTTTTTTTTTTTTTTTTTGGAAATTCTAACTAATATTTTTGTAGTACTTGTTAAATATCTAAACCCAAAAATATTATAATGAAAAGTGTTTTACAAATTATGCATTCAATTTTTAAAATGAAATTTTTACTTTTATATTTTTAATAAATACGTTTCAAACATTTATTACAACACTTTTTTTTAACGTCATGAAACAAGGAACACAAGCAAATGACATAGTCATCCATAGTACACTTGAGCAAATATTTCGACATATATGTGTCATGCGTTTACCGTTATCAAGAAGATGAATTTAGATTTTTACTAATATTTGATTTTATAAAATTATTACTTAACTTTTTTATTTTATTTTAATTGAACTATAATACATCACTTAATTTCTTTTTATTATTTTAGAAAACGTATTTATTTTATTTTGTTGAAAAAAATATATATAAAATTAAAACTATATAAATATCAGGTATTTGTGGGGTCGAATTCATTTTAGAGTTTTTGATAGGTTGTATATGGATATTTAGAAAATGTAGTTAAGTTGTTTAAATAATTGAAAAATATAGAATAATATAAACAATTGTGTGGAATCCATTTAAAGAATCAAAATTAATGTGAAGGATGTGGGTGCTCTTAGATTATCGTGAGTGCGTTTTACATATTTAACATTAAATTATTTAGTGTTTATTTTGATGAAGAAATTTTGGGCGTTTATGAAAATGTGTTGTTATGAAAACACTCTCACTTCAATTTTTATAGAATTATATTTTAGCTTTAAAATAAATTAATATTGTTAAAATATTTTGATAAAATATGCTAACTCAAGAACACATTTAAAATAAATAAATAAATGTGATAGCACTGCATATTTTTTTATGTATTATATGTTGTCCATTTTAGATCTTGTGTAATTTAAAAAAAAAATTCATTTGTAAAGACATCCATTTAGTTGAAGAGTGTGATGCTTATAAATTATTTTAAGAATTGATTTCCATGCAATGTAAAATAACTTTAGTGCATAGGTATATACATGTCAAAATCATTAAATGTACATTGTATACAAGATCCCTTTGGAGACAATCAATCCTGAACAAACTCTCATCCTCTAATGCGAAATATGGCCTATTGGGCCAAAGTGAAACCCTTTCTTAGAAAAATCTTCTGAGTACCCCCACACTTATATTTCTATCCTTACATTTTATATAAAGATTTTATTTTATTTTTTTAAAAAAAAATTTATTCCATTAAACTTATTTTGAATTTCAAAAAACTTAACTTTTTTCGCGTTTTCTAATAGACAAATGTGTTTTGTGTATACTGAAAAACTTTTTATAAGTTTTCTGGTACACAAATATATATTTTGTGTATTAGAATTTTTTTTCTAAATTTTTCAGTACACAAGTGTTTTAATAGAATTTAAGGTTTAAACTTTAATTTGTATATCGAAAATTTTTTTTCAATACTAGAAATCATTTTTCAAATATTTCAATGCACAGACGTATTTTCGAAAATTGGAATTTTGTGTATTAAAAAACTTAAACAAAAATTTCTAATACACAATTGAAAAATTTATAAAAAACACATGTTCCATAAAACTTCAAAATTTTCTGAAACTAAAATTGAATTTAGTGAAGCAGAAAAAAAAATTATTATTATTTTTTAAAAAGAGTAAAATGGATAGTTTGTATAAAATATTGAGGTAGGAGTACGAGTGTTGAGGGGTATAAAGTAAAACTTTCCCTTATCATGTCCTGACCAAGTATAAAATCTCGTGGGCTTCAATCCCACTTCTTGTTTTGGGCTGGGCGTCTATGTATGGGCCTTAATGTTCTTTTTATTCACATTGATTTTGGGCCAAATTTGGCTTCTTCGTTTTCCAATTGCTGAGTGGAATCAATCATTTAATTGTTAAATTTGCCTCCCAAAGCGCAGAGAAATCAACGCATATTAAAGTTGTTTCTGACCTTGTAGTGACAAAGATTCTTAGACACATGCACAGATGCACTAACTGAACAAATAGCCTTATTGTTATCAAATGTAATCAGAATGACCCAAGTCAAACTTTTTGAGTCTTTCTTCACTTTGGAGTCCCAGGTTGGGACCCAAACCTGAGCATGCTTGTTCTTTGTGGAAAGCAACCATCATTGAACTTGGTGTTGCATTTACATCTATAATCAGTTTTCTATTCTAACGAAAATAAAGCAACAAGAACAAAAACAGTTCTACATAGTTCTTTTCAAAAACATGATCTGGGTGTTGATTGTCACCATGTGTTTCTGCTCCTTGACGCATGGCTCAAACAATACTGCCAGTGAATCATTGAATTCTTTGGTTCAAGATTTTGCTTTCAGATCACTGGCAAAACATAACCGATCTCAAACTGGTTCTCTATACGATGCTCTTCTCCCGCTGAACCTCTCTGGTATGGATGTTTCAGTAGTACGTCTTAGAAGCCGAAGGCTCTGGAACAAAGGTGCTAACTTTAGCTACTTTCAGATCCCACCGAGAACCGTGTCTATCCCCCATGTCAGGAGGTTGGCTATTGTGTACCAGAACTTAGGTAACTGGTCTTCCCACTACTACAATTTGCCAGGTTACTCACTCATCTCTTCGGTTGTCGGCTTCATGGTTTTTGATGCATCAAATGTTAGGGATAAGAGTTTCAGAAACCTCAATCTAAACACAATGGGGCAACCTATATCTATTCAATTCCCAACTGTAACTTTTATGAGTGGCATTAACTCAAGGGCTAGATGTGTGGCTTTCAATGGGAATGGAACATTTCAACTCACTGAGATGAGCTGCCCTGGCATATGCCACACGAAAAACCAGGGTCATTTTTCAGTTGTTCTCCCATTAGAGAAGAAGAGTCGACGGTGGTATACGTGGGCGATTGGGTGTGTGATTGGATTTTTTGGATTGATAACATTGGGTTGTGTGAGATTTTCATCCATGAGACTTCTCAAGACCAAAAAGATTCAAGACACGGAGAAACACACTATTGAAGATATGGTTCTTGAAAGCAGATGGGTTGGCAATAGTAAAATGCCTTCCGCAGCTGTGACAAGAACTCAGCCAGTTCTTGAGACCATTGCTCCATAAATCATCTCTCATTTTCTTGAATGTCATAATTTCTTCAATTACCCTTGTCACTTTGATATTAGTCTTTTGTCGGTGCATATGTTACAAGGTTTGATCCTTCTGTGCAATGACGAAAACATTTTTATATAGGCAGATATTAGTGGGTTATGTTAGTTTATAGAGTTTAAACTTTAGGTCTTCTTATTAGCACTCCTTAGGCGTCTACTCACCAATTGAGCTATTTGCTTAGAACCAATGAAGAAAGCATTTGTATTTTGATCATCAATGATGGACAACATTTCCTAGATATTTCAAGAATGTCTCTTATTATTAGTCTTTTGATTCTCTTGCACTGGCCTAGTTGTTAGGAATATGTCAACTACCAAGGCCATTAATTGCAAAATTAACACACAATCACCTTTTCCAATCGCACGAGGCAATTTAAATTGATTAATTAGTCTCCGACAACTGTAAAGTGTAAACTCAGAGTCAAAAGGAGCGGAGACTCCAATAAAATCCAGAAGAAATAATATCAGAAAAGCATCCCCAAGTTCTGATTTCCCAAAGAAAAAGACACTATATACAAAGCATACAACAAAATGTATAAAAATAAATAAAAACTTAGCTAGCAAGGTAACAACAGCAACTTCAATAACCATACAAGTGCATAAGCATGTGAATGCATGCAAAAAAAAAAAAACAACACTGGTCATACTTTCAAGTTATATTGAAAAAGAGGGAATCTTTCCGGACATACGCACCAAGATCACCAGCAAAGTAAGGCTAAGGAAACAAAGTCAAAAACATATTGAAGCCTGAGAGGATGTTTCTATAATTGTTAATACACAATCTTTAAACACAGCTAGAAATGTATCTACCAGACAGCATCAACAATTCAAAGTGTACTTAAGGAAGCAATGTTGAAACACAAAAGCCTTAATTAATTCAAATGACAAGGCCTTTCTTTTATTTGTTAACTAAAAAGTAAAAACAATAATATTAAGGAAACAATAGTTGCTCTGCCTAACCATAACCAAAGATCCTCAGAAACATACAATCGCAACACAAATGCTGCATTAACCAGCCAACAAAGAAACAACTTAACTAACCACACAAAAGTGACAACATCACCAATGATCAATTAAGAGCAGCAACACCAGTACCACTCTGACGAGCAATTTTCGTCCACTCGGTATGAAACGCGCCAGGGTGATCGAGCCGCTCATAGGTATGAGCTCCAAACAAATCCCTCTGAGCCTGAACAAGGTTAGCAGGAAGCCTAGCTCTCCTATAAGTATCAAAATAAGCAAGACTAGCACACATTCCAGGTGTACTAATCCCGGCCGATATAGCCAATCCAACAACCCTTCTCCATGCTCCTTGTCTTTGCACCATTTCCTTAGCAAATTCAGGATCCACTATCAAACTAGCCAAATTAGGGTTCCTTTGATAGGCTTTCTTAATCCTATCCAAAAACACTGCTCTTATAATACACCCACCTTTCCAAATCCTAGCTAATTCTCCTAAATTCAAATTCCAACCTTTCTCGTCACTCTTTGCCCTCAACAAATTCATCCCTTGAGCATAGCTACAAATCTTTGAAGCATACAAAGCTTGTCTCACATCATCAATTAACCTCTTCTTATCAATCCCACTTTTCACAAACCCTACATCCTCATTCAACCCTGCTTCCTTCAAAATCGCAGACGCATTCTCCCTCTCTTCCTTCAATCCACTCAAATACCTACAATCCAACGAAGCGGCAATCGTGGGCGCCGCAACCGAAAGCTCGGCCGCTTGTTGAACTGTCCATTTACCGGTACCTTTCATACCGGTTTTATCCAAAATCTTATCAACTAAATAACCATCACCAATATCATCTTTGACTTTGAAAATATCAGCGGTGATTTCTACAAGGAAACTCTCGAGTTCACCACTGTTCCATTCGGCAAAAATATCAGCGAGTTCAGAATTCGATAAACCACCAACGTGCTTCAAAACATCATAAGCTTCTGAAATAAGTTGCATGTCACCGTATTCAATACCGTTATGAACCATTTTAACGAAATTTCCGGCACCTCCTTCGCCGATGTAAGTGACACAAGGACCGTCTTCCACCTGAGCGGCGACCTTCATGAGAATATCCTGGATGTTGCTGTAGGCTTGGTAAGACCCACCGGGCATGAGGGAAGGACCGTTACGAGCACCTTCTTCGCCGCCGGATACTCCCATACCGAGATAGAGGATACCTTTATCCGAGATTTGTTGGATTCTTCGTTCGGTGTTTTCGTACCATTCGTTACCGCCGTCGACGATGCAGTCACCGGGCTCCATATGATCGGAGAGAGCGGCGATGGTTTGGTCGACGGGATTGCCAGCTTTGACGAGGATGATAACTGATCTAGGGCGTTGGAGAGAGAGGACAAATTCGCGGGGGCTGTATTGGCCGGTTAACGGGAGAGAACCTTCACGGCGGGCCCGATCTACGGTTTCGTCGACTTTGGAGGTAGTGCGGTTGTAGACGGAGATAGGGAAGCCTTTTTCGGCGATGTTAAGGGCTAAGTTTTGGCCCATGACGGCTAGGCCCGCTAAGCCTATGCGAGAGAGAGTGGAAGAATCCATTTTTGTTGAATATTGAGGGAGGGGTGAGAGAGGGGTTTGGTGAATGCTGAATTGAATTTGAGAGTGCAGGGTGAGTGAAGTTATAAATTTATTTCTGTATTTATCTATTAATTAATTAATACTAAATATTTGTTTGGTGAGAGTGGAAGGAGTGAAGTTTTTACTGTTGTTGTTGGAACTGACGGACTCGTCGAGGGTGTGAAGAGACAGTGACTTAACCCCCAACGAGGAGCTACCGTAGACGTCGTTACCTCCGAGATGTCTTTCAATTCTTACAAAAACGACTGCGTTTTATATACTTCTTACCATTTCCACTTCTTTTTTTTCTTTTTTTGCTTAATTCTATATTTAATTCTACTACTTTCATTTATTATATTTTAAATTTTAATTATTTGATTATTTCTATATCATTTTTTATTTAAAAAATAATAATATTTTAAAATAATATATAATAATTAATATTCATAAAATTTATTAAAAATATTATTTTTATTTTAAAAAATGTAAATAATTAACATATCAAATATAAGACTATCATAAAATTATATATTATGTTTAATTATAATATATTATATTATTATTTTATTAATTTAAAATTCTGATAAAAATATCAAAACTTTGCAATTTTAAAATAAAATAAATTAATTTCATAAATATATGAAAATAAATGTATCAAAACTTCAATCAAGCTTCTTTAGATAAGAACAAAATCCACTATACAGTCAATCGCATGTATTTAATTTTACACTAGTCAGCAGCCCTCTTTGCTCATTCCTTTTTGACATTTTGGTACTGTATCTTGAGTATCGCTTGTAATAAAATATTTTTAGTTTTAATTTGAAATTTTAATAAATAAAAAATAAATTTGAAGAAAAACTAAGTTTAGATATAAAACTTATTTTTTTTTATAAAAATATTTTACAAATTATAAAATGAAATTATTGTTTTTTCGAAATATAAGTAACTATTCTTTTTTAATGTTTTTAAAATAAAAAATTAATCAAAAACAATATCATCAGTAACAGTATTCCTTTTAACTGTACCCCAAATAACTTATTTCCCATCTTATATTTAACGTTTAGTAAGAAAGAATAAAGATAAATAGAAAGAAAAAAATGAATTTAAATGTTTAAAAGGATACAAATATCTTTCAACCAAGAAACTATATACAATTCTATATTATTTGAATCTAGCTTCTAAATAAAATTTATTTAAAGTTTTAACTATCACAATAAAATATTGTATAAAAAAATAATAATTGTTGC
>JBBPBS010000633.1:3096164-3112618 GCA_037974835.1 Cicer judaicum | reverse complement strand
AACTAAAGTTATTTATTAGTTTTGCATAATATTTTTTAGTATGACGAGTTAATTAATATTGTCTGCATTTTTTTTTTAATTTTTCTTTAATAATATCCATTCAAAAAAAAATCATAAATGTAGACTTTGTAGGTTAATTGATCATATTTAAAAGTATTGTTCAAATATTACAGATAACTCTAATTAATTTATATAATTTAACATTTGTGTTATTATTTTTTATCAATGAATTATATTAAAAATATTGTTTTTTTAAAGTATAAGTAATTGTGTTTTTTTAATGTTTTTTTAAATGAAAAGTTAAACAAAAACGGGTAACAGCATTCCTCTTAGCTGTACCCCAAATAACTTCTCTCCCATCTTATATTTAACGTTTAGTAAGAAAAAATAAGGATAAATAGAAAGAAAAATAATTAAATTTAATGTTTAAAAGGATACAAATATGTTTGAACCAAAAACTATATACAATTCTATATTATTTGAATCTAACTTCTAAATAATTTTTATTTAAAGTTTATTTTATTTAATTATTGTAATAAAATATTGTATAAAAAAAATAATTATTGCAAGTACTTTTTTTGTCAAGTTGCAATAAAGTACTTAATCAATTAACTAATTTTAGTTTATCAAATCAAAATCATTTTTTTATATTAAAATAGTTTTTTAATTATTTAAAAGATCAATGTTATTTGTGGGTTTTTCTGTTCAATATCCTCTATTTCCAAAAAAAAAATATTATTAAACTATTCTTTTTTGAAAACTATATACTAAAATATATTTTTTTAGTTATAATTCATTTTAATAAACGGCAATTTCTTTAAAAAAAAATTCAAATTTGCAAAGAGAATTAAACAACTTCGTTAAAAAAAAATCAATTTATTCATTCAAAACAACAACACAAATTTAAATTACGTAAATTGACTATAGTTGTCTGTAACATTTATTTTCAAGTATGATCTGTTAATCGATATAGTCTATATTTTTTATACATTTTTTTTCTAATAATATTCATCCAAAAAAGTTCGTTCAAATAATACTTGTAGTAAATAAAATGTTTAATTGCGGTTTTGATATGTCTATTTTAATTGAATCACATAAATAGTCCTCTTATTTTATTTCTCTTCAATTTTTGTCTCCAAATAGAAATTTGGTCAAAAACTTGACGAGATGTCGTTTTGTGTGTGTTTATTTAAGTTGCATTATGTCTCAAAACCTCGTTGTGCAAAAATTGTATAAGATTTATGATCATAAATGATGTGATGTAGCTTAAAAAAAATATCATTTTATTAAATTTTGAATTAAAATTTTATTTAAGGACCAAACTTAAGGGAATATAAAATGTGATAATTATTTATGTGATTTAACTAAAATAAATAGACCAAAACTACAATTAAATAAAAAAAAATTAAAAAAATATAGATTATGTCGGTTAATTAATCGTACTCAAAAATATTATTCAAATATTTTAAATAATTATAATCAATTTAAGTAATTTAAAATTTATGTTATTTTTTATGAATGAATTATATTAATTATATAGGTTTTTTGTTTTTGTTAATTTAATAATTTTTTTAAATAAAAGTATTGAAGAAAGAAAACCTTGCGAAGCTTATTATCACGAATGATTTATGATATTCCTCTTGATTAAAAACATCGGCGGTAGTAAAAGTGAAGAGGGGTCCACTACACTATACACGTGATGTTTACAATTTTTCGTGTTGAAAAATGTATGGCCATTTTTTCATTCACGTTTTTGTTTCAAATTTTTTAAGAATGAGTGTATTTGTAGCAAAACAAAAAGTCATTCCAGTATCTTCATTCATTGTATTTTTTTTTTAGGGGACGAGGTTAGCTCTTTGTTCCATGGGAATCATTACTCTCCCCCTCTACTTCTCTCCAAAGCCTAAAGTTGTGGTATCCTCTCCTAGCTTCAAAACAAAGCTCTATAAACCTTGTTCGTGAATGCCTATCATAATTGATCAAGTTAGACTGGTTTCAATTTTTTAATTTGGTGCAAAATGACTACCAATTCACCTATAACTAATTTTTTCACGTTTAATAGAAAAGTTTAATTGTAAAAATAAATTACATTGTCTATAAATCACAATCATTTATAAATTACTTTAGTGATATTATAGTAAAGATCAAACATATTTAATACTCTAATAATTAAGTAACAATGTAAAAAACTCTTTACGGTGATATATGTGATTTAAATATTTTAATAGAAGATCTATTAATCATTCCTCAAACATTTATTTTTATCCACAAGTATATTGTTACGGGACCTTGCTTTGAAAATTTGAGTTTAGTTACACTCAGAAACCACCAACATTAGAAATTCTTTTAAAAATAGGCAAGCGATATCTTGTGTATCTCTCCTGGATAGAGATCATAAATCCGGTCATTGGATAAAAGTTATATTTCCATTAGAGAGCAATTATATACTTGCACCAGGAAAACCACTGGAGAAAAATAAACATCATAAGTTTACAGCATTGGCAGAAATGTCCAATATATTATTATTTGCAAAGCTTGAAGCCGCAACTAGTCAGAGAAAATCCAATCAAGGTGAAAACATTCATCAATTAAAGAAAAGAACGAATGCTGCATGCCTGGATCACAAGCGATATGGGAACAACTGGCTCTATAAAAAATGAAGTTATTTAAATGACAAGTTTACATAAGCAATGGAATCTGTTCAGGATGCAAGTATCCATGGAGCAATGAATACAATCAAAGTCTTCAAACAGCAACTTGTCCAATGAGCAGCTTTCGGATCTGCATCAATGAGTGAGAAACTTCATTAGTCACAGACATGGCTAACCAGTTCATTTTCAACATCCTCAAACGGAAGAAAAAACACAACAACAGTGTGCCTCTATATATGTTCAACTATGCAGATGACCCGTACCCCAATCCCCCTTTAAGCCAAGCCATAGTGTTAACATATCTAAAATATAGGTTGGGTCTAACCCAACCTTTACAAAAGCTTGTAAGGTGAGGATTGTACATCACTTATACACATTTTTAGGCCATATCTCATCCAATATTCTTACATATGTGGTAGTTATTTGATGCTGAAACAAAATATTCCAAGACCAGCAAATCAGATAAATAAAATGACACAATCCTCATCAGTACATTCATTCAACTTAATTGTCCTAGTTGTCTATCAAAGTGGGTATGACTTAGATGAAGTGTTGTATTTTAGTGTCAAAGTTCAAATGTCTAAAAAATAACTGCCTTTCTAGTTGAAAATAATATGAAAGTCAACAATACAAAACAATGACGCAGAAAGTATATAATGAAGATAATACAATTAACAATAGCTATGCACACAAAAATTACCTCTGGAAGCTTTTTACGGAACACTACATCCAGACGTGCATCAAGAGTATTTTCACACACAATCTTTCCATCACGAGAAGCCAACACAACTCCACCAGAGCTGAATATCCACAAATATAATAAGTTATACAACTCTATGATGTATCCTCTCAATCAGTTATACAACTTTATGATGTATCCTCTCAATCAGTTATACAGCTGATATCTAAATATTAAATCAGCATCACATCTAATACAACTTTATGATGTATCCTCTCAATCAACTAAAAACACTAAAAGCATGGTTAACCTTTTTAGGTTTGAAACTCTTGACTTATTTTGACCAGAATACAGTGTAACTAAAGGGAAAGAAGGTACATCATGAGTAAAGAAGCAAGGCTCTCACTAACAGAGCCTTAGAGCTATACAGTTGCCTGATATTTAACAAAAAAGTCTAAAAACACGAACATTACCAGTAGGGATCATGAGTATTGTGATGCTTGGGTGCAGGTGGAAGATAGACATTGTGGTCAACAATGATCTCGGGTGGATCAACACCTGCCTTTTCAGCATACTCTTCTGTGGCTTCATCCAGCACATGCTCTACTATGTGCAAGTCATGTTCCCGACATCTCAACAAGACAGAAGGTTCTTTCAGTCTTAGCAAACTCTGTAATATACAAATCTTATATTATATTTATACTCCAAGTCCATATACTTGCACATAGAATGTGGTCCATAAAATAATATCAGAAGAATAGGTTTGTGTATACCAGGGAAAGAGGTAAGGGTAAAGGGACAGGGTAGAGATTGAACCCTGGTCATTAAGCATGCCACCTTAAAGACAAAGGTTGCTTCCCGTGTCAGCATATCATTATTATTTGAAACAATCAATGAGAATGGTCATTGAGATCACCAGGTCATTGCAATTTTTGGTGAATATACTAGTTCTTTTTTTTGTTGCAAAAATGCTATTATTACAAATAATATAACATTGGGACACAGTAAATAAATAACAGCAACGCAGGTTGCATATCAGCAAAAATGAAAGATCAAACGATAACTAGGTGTGCAATATTTAAATTTTAACTGACCTGAACAATGAGACCTTTTAGAAGGTTTCTGTACTCATGATGGCCCACATGCAAAAGATCCTCAATAATGTGATGGTGGCTCACATTCAAAAGTTCCTTGGCAGCAGTTTCTTTCATGTAATTAACAACGTCATCTTGAGCTTGAAGAACTTTGATCCGAGAAGCATTCAGCTGCATTGAGTACTCACTGCAACAAACAATTGTGCCACAAAAATTAGTTTATATCAACTAATGCCTTGCATGTGTCATATACTATGTGTAATCTTTATGGACATAACTTGTGCCAAGTTAGTGAAATGAATTTCATTTTGCTGTTGCAGAAAAAAAACTATGCACTAGCACTATTTTTCTAAGTTAGACCAGCAATGCACAGTATTTCACATCATGAAACAAATTAAGCCTCACAAATAAAAAAAGGTTCCCCCTCATCATATTTGAAGATAAATAACCTTAAGTTCAAGTAATTAACCACATATACTAATGGTTTAAAAATTGAAAATAATCGAACATTAATCTGAGCTAATTCAAAACCAAAAACAAAATAAAAAGATATTGAGAAAATAAATTAAACATTTAGCTTAATTTAACATCAATTATTAATTTTACTAATCATTACGACAACGATCCTGATCAGAAATCAAGCTTTGGCAAGTAATAACAAATTAACGATCAATAAGCTTTATGTCACTATCACACGCAAAGATCAGAATCAAAATACAAGATCTATACGAAAATACTTAATGCCTGAACATATACAATCGAGATAATGGGAAAAAACGATCACCAGAATTCAACTTCAACCAATTGCACAAAAATAAATCACCAGACTTCAACCAATTCCACAAAAAATAAAATGTCAACTTGCGAAAAAGCCGTTGGAAGTTGGAATTAAGAGAGGAAAAATGTAGAGAATAAATTACATCTTTTTTCGAATCTCAACTTGGCGCTCTTTCCGTTCGTATTCTTGTCTGATCTTCTTCTTCTCTGCTTCGACCAATTGAAGCTTCTCGATATTGAATTCCTGCATGAAGAAAAAACAGTAGAGTTTCAATGAGGAGATAATGAAAGCAATGGCAATTGAGAAAATAGATTGATCGGAGAAACGGTTAATGAAAGAAGGAAATGACGTTACCTCTTCGGCGGAGACAGAGATCTCGCTGGCTTTTTCTTCGGCTTCCTGACTGATAAACCTCACCATCTGATGAATTTGCTTGGAGACATCTTCGTCGTTCATTTTCGGAGAGGATCCGTTTGAGAAAACAGAAAACTATTTCGTCAATGACAGATTCAAAGTTGATACGTCTTAGACTCACCAACAGAGTAACACTCTTCTTCAACCGGAGCCAGCTACCTCATATACGTATTGTATTATATATGCTTCATTTTTTTAAAGTTAAAAATGTACTTTATTTTTATATTATTTTAATTAATAGTAATTCGTCCCGATAACATATTTAATATTTGAATCAAAGATTATAATTAGATCCTATATAAAATAATTCATATTTGAATTATATTTTGATAATATATTTCATTTTAAAAAATTGATACTATATTAATTTTATTTTGTATTTTAATTTTTCTTCATATATTAAGAATAATAATGTGATTTTTGTCGTCTCTGTAAAAGTTGTTACTGTTGGATGTAATTCAAATTGATTAGTAATTAGGTAATTAGAGTATGGTTAGAAGTTGCTTAGAATATAGTTAGAAGGTGATTAAGTTTATTGAAACTCATTCACTAGAAAACTACTTCTATAAAAGCCAAGATCAATGTATTGAATGTAATGCAGAACTGGATCGATCTGCAGATTGTAAATATCAATCTGATACATAACAAGATCAATCTTCAAAAGCAGAAGATCAATCTCCGTTTTCTGTTTTCTCTATTTTCTTCTCTTTTCTTCTCAATTTCAATTCATCTCAAAATATACAACTTGTTCCAACAATTGACATCGAGAGCTTGGGTTCTAGACCTTGGGAAACACGAGTGCAAGTGTGAGGGAAAATCGAAATTGGGAAACACAAGTGTAAGTGAAAGAAAAGAAAGAAGAAATGAATGGAGGAGGATTTCCATCGAATTTGCTAATTCTGGATGGAAAGAATTGGGAGAGGTAGTTTGCATCAATGAGATCGTTGTTGAGAGCTCAAGAAGTGTTTGAGATTGTTCAAGATGGCTATGAACAACTTGGTGCGAATCCAACCGAAAGACAACAAACAACTTTTAAAGATTGCAAGACATTGTTTTACATCCAGCAAAGTGTGGATTCAAACAATTTGGAAAGGATCTCAAAGGTATCTACAGCAAAAGAGGCATGGGATATCTTGGTGAAGTATTACACAAGTGATGAAAAAACCAAGAAAGTGAAGCTCCAAATGCTAAGAAGGCAATACTAATTATTGCAGATGGAAGAAGATGAAGTTGTGGCAGATTACTTCAATCGTGTGCAGGTTGTTGTTAATCAGATGAGAACAAATGGTGAATCAGTAGCTGAAGTGGAAGTTATTGAAAAGATTCTTAGAACATTAACACAAAGGTACGGTCATATAGTGGTGACAATTGAAGAATCAAATGATCTTGATAAGATGAAGATGGAGGATTTGCAAGGCTCTCTTGAAGCTCATGAACTGAGATTAAGAGAAATGTGTGCAGCAACCTCAATATCTCATGTGCAGACCCTACAGGCTCAAGTTAGCAAGAAGACCAATCAAGGTGATGTGAAGCACAAGAAAGGCAAAGGTAACTTCAAGTGGTACAAGAAGTATGATTCTGATGAAGAGACTGATGATTCCGATGAAGGGTATGGAAGTTTCAGAAATCATAATAAAAGTGACAACAGCAGCAAGAATTTGAATGGCAAGAAGAAATTTAACAAGAAAGAAATCCAATGTTACAATTGTAAAAAATGGGGGCATTTTGCAAATGAGTGCAAATCCAAGAAAGTCCAAAGAGAGGATGATGTCGCTCAAATGGCAGTTGAGGATTCAGATTCAAATGATGTGTTATTGATGGCAATCATAAACGAAGTTCGTTCTGGAAAAAGTGTTAAAAATGAATATCGTTCTGGAAAAGGTGTTAAAAACGAAGAACGGTCTTCGTCTCAGTTTTGGTTTCTTGATATTGGTTGCTCGAATCAAATGATTGGCCACAGATATTGGTTTGTAAGCATTGATGAGAAGGTAAAAAGAGAGATTAGATTTGCAGATAGCAGCAAAGTAACTGCAGAAGGAGTAGGAAATGTGTTGATTCAAAGAAAAGATGGCAAACAATATTTCATATGTGATGTGTTGTATGTGCCAATAATGAAGAACAATATGTTAAGTCTTGGAAAACTACTTGACAAGGGATATTCAATGAAGATGAAGCATGGTGAAATAAAGATGTTTGATAGTGGAAACAGGTTTGTATTGAAGACACCATTGTCCAGAAACAAATCCTTCAAAACAGCATTGTCAAATAGATCTTCAAGAATGATGGAGGTCGAAGGATTGGATGCGATATTGAATCCAAGGGAAGGTGATGTTAGTACCCCAACTATTCAACCTCACACATCTTGTAAAACTACAAATCAATGAAAAATAGTCAATCCCAAAGTAAGAGCAAGAGTTGTTGTAGGCGATGTTGAGCGAGGGAACTAATATGTTAATGTTCCAGCCACTCTTGCTATTGTGCCAAACAACAGAAGAAAGGTCCCTGCAATTTCTATTTGCAGAAAGAATGAGGTGATTGTGCTAGATGATGATAGTGATGATGGTAAGAGTGAGGTCCAAGGAAATCTAGTAGATGCAACTATGACTCATGTTGCAGCTCATAGCAATAAGGCAGGAGTCGTTGTATGTTTGGCTTGCAACAAGATTGAATTGCAGAAGTTGGACGGATTGTTGGAAGATAACATGAAGTTGGTAACAGAGATGAAATCTGAAGCATTGAAGACTGCAATTGGTCAAGGCGACAAAGGGAAAAAAGTTAATGTGTTGTTAACCATGAGTGCCGTGACTGAAGAAGGCATGATTTCGATGAAAAATGCAGCTTATGAGAGATCGTTGAATCAGAGAGCTGAGATAAAGACGAATTCTAAGAAGATCAAGGACTGTTTGAACAAATCTGCAAAGTGCATGAAAGTGTGCTATCGGTGTGGTGAAGGACATTTTGCTCAAAAATGCGCAAGACATCCAAGTGTTCATAGAAAGAGCAATCATTTAGAAACAAGGTTTCACTTCTTAAGAGGTCAAGTGACGAAAGCAAGGATGAAACTAGAGCACTGCAATATGAGTGATCAAAAGGAAGGCATCATAACTAAAAGCTTGAAGAGGGTGAAGTTCAAATAGATAAGGAACAATCTTGTATTAATGTCAATTGAATCACTTTGAATTAGGGTGCATGTTGGATGTAATTCAAATTGATTATTATTTAGGTAGTTATAGTATGGTTAGAAGTTAGTTATAATATAGTTAGAAGGTGGTTAAGTTTATTGAAACTCATTCACTAGAAAATTGCTTCTATAAAAGTCAAGATCAATGTAATGAATGTAATGCAGAACTGGATCAATTTGCAGATTGTAAAGATCAATCTGATACATAACAAGATCAATCTTCAGAAGCAGAAGATCAATATTCGTTTCTTGTTTTCTCTATTTTCTTCTTAATTTCAATTCCTCTCAAAATATACAACTTGTTCCAACAGTTATGACCTTATGTCATATTTTCAAAGAATTGTCTGCTCTAGGTTTTATATATAAATTTTGACTGTACTGTTTTGAGTAAAAAATCTCTGTAAAATAAAAAATCTCTGTAAAATATATGTGAACTTAAATGTGTGTTTATGTTATTTGAAATTATTCTTAGTTCTGATCCAATGAATAATTTTTTAGTGTAATAAAGTATATATAATTTTATTTTTATATGTATTTTACATATATTTTAATAAAAATATATCATTAATCATTAAATTTTATTTTGGAATTATGGTGAATTTGCATTTTTTTTAATTATTACTTTTAAAAATTGAAAAGGAAAATATTAAAATGTTAAAATGATACATATTTTTTAATTAACTATTTCCAAAACAAGAAAAAAAAATAGAATTAGTATTTCATTTGATTTGATTCCAATATATTAAAATATTTATTTAGTCTCTATATGTAATTTTTTTTTAAAACAAATATAATAATACCAAGTGGATTGTGAGTTTTATTCGATCACGATCAACAAAATACTCGTGCATGAATAACCCTTTAATTACTAGGTCGAAGAAGGAGCTATGTGTAATCAAAATATCTATAACTTTGTTATGAAATAATTTTAATGAATCAATGAAAGTCATAAAAGGAAAGTATTTCCAATTAAATGCTAAGATAAATTGTCAATATTTCAAACAAATAAGAACAAAGATTATTGTATTATGGTTTTATAATTATTGTATTATAGTTTTTTCACATTTTTATTTAAATAAATAAGAATAAAGATACTTGAAAATATTAGGTGAACATCCAAAATACAATCCATATGACGAACAACGTTTGTTTTATTAAAATGTTTACACGTAAAACTTTGAAAGGGTAAAATCCAACAAAAGAAGAAAAAAAGTGCAAAATGAAATAATAAATTAATGATGAGAAAACCAAGATCAAATATCACTAAATAAATAATATCAAAGAGAAAATCAATGAAAAAAAAGTAAAAATCATTTTTGTTACGAGCAAAATCATAAAAAAAAAATTAAATCCCACCAGTCCACTGATTTGTATATCCAAGTGTTAAAAATTTAAGCAATTATTCATAAACTCGCAATTTTATATTAAAATATTTTCATTGAATTTTATTTCAAATTAAAATATTAATCCATTTATTTTAATTAATATATACAAATAATTTAATCATAAATTTTTTTTAATTATTTATATCATCAAAAAACAACAATTAAAATGCATAATATTATATAAATATCATGAAAAATGTTAATTTCTGTTGAGAAATATTGTAATAAAATAGTATGAGATTATTTTTGTAAAATGTTAAGAAATTCGCCTCTGGAGTAAACTATATAATAGATGTTTCATATATTTAAGAAATTAAGTTTGCTAGATAATCATCAATCTCCAATGAGGAAAAATGTAAAGGGACATTCTTTCTTATTTTTAAGCGACATGTTAATCTCTTCCCATGATCTAAGAAAGAGCATGCAATCCTTTGTTTCTTTTTTATTATTTTCACGTTGGTTTTAACGTGGGTTTGACGTGTTTTTTTTTTTTTTTTGGGTTCAACTATGATTCTTAATATGCTATCAGAGCAATAATAATTATTTCGTTATATTCTTTTTTCGATATTTTTTATATTTTCTTCCTCATTTTGAATTTAAATTTGTGATTCTTCATTATTTTTCAACTTGATTGTATAATATTTGTAGATTCAAAATTGAAGATGTTTTAGTGATATATTTTACTACAATTTTATTTTTTTATTCACGGTTGGCTTTCTCTTTGTACTTTTGTCATATGGTAGTAAAACAATTACCATTTTCTTTATTTTTTTAAATATTTCTCATTTTTTTTATGCTTCCATCATATTATCGTTGAGTTTTGTTGGTCAGATTTGACATTTGAAGATCTAAGATTAGAATTCCTAATTCTATATTAAAGTGAGAGCCGTGGAGACACCAAAATATTTTCAAATTAACCCAAAGTAGGCCGAAGACTTCAACGAGAGTTATACACCTCGGCCGCTACCACTTTCTATATGAATTTTGTTGTTTAACTGAAGTGATTACAACTTGTATTTTTTTCTTATAATTTTTTTTATTAATTTTATTGTATTTTTCTTTTTCTTGTATTGTTATTTCCAAGTTGGAAATATTGTTACATACTTCCAACTTTCGGGTGACTATTAGAGATAGTTAAAATTACTTATGGTTAGGTGTTAGTTGTTAGATTATAAATTACATTTATAGTACTATATAAAAGTACATTATACTCTAATTGTAGAAACAATTATTTAAATAATTATTTTAAATTTTTATTTTTTTCTTTAATTATTTATCTATTTTTTAATTCAACCATGATTTTTAACATTATAATAAGAAGAGCTGATTATAATAACTGCTGATGATATGTGTCAACAATACATTTGAGATGTTTTAGTTTGTTATGCTTTTACTCTTTTTTATGTTGAAAACAAATGCTCTAGAGGCCCATAATATTTTTAGTAGAAAAGAATTTGAAAATTTTATCATATAACCCCACCTTTATATTTATATCTCACAATATTTTTAAAACGTCAACTTTATCTTTAAATTTTTTTACTATTTTACAAATTTAAATTTCACATTTCTTTTACCATTTAAAGATTTTCAGAAACTACTAGATAACATTTTTATAAAATTTTCGCAACATAAGATTGAAAATGTATGTATCAGAAATATCTGGTTTTAAGTTTTTCATAATTACTGATTTTTTTTTTTTTTAAATTTTTGATAATGAGGTATAGTTTAGAAATTTAAAAAAAAAAATCAATAGTTCCAGAAAATTTCAAATTAATTTGAAGGTAAAGAGGTTCTAAAAATTTGAAAAAATATTCAATAAAATAATTTTAAAAAATAATGACATTCATTTTTATACTGAAAAATTGAAATAATATTATAAATGAAAATAACAACTTTTATATTTATAAGAAACAAAGATGTTTATTCATCACATTTGTAGGATAGGAGTCTAACATGGGGGTAGAAGATAAGATTTCCAAATGAAAAGAAAAACTTGATTGCATTTCTACAAAATAATGGGCTCTACTGGCCTAAATTAAAATCCAATAAAAACAAGCCCAAAGATGTCCAAATGAAATAAAACTAAAATACAAAAGTGAAAGAAGAACAAAATATTAAATATCCAGCTCAACAACTAAAAATACTATTGACTATAGAACTCAGTTCTTACTATTACTATGAGACATATTAGTTAATTAGTTAACCAACTATTATATTTAATTTGTATAATGAAGATGTCTAATACATATCTTCTCCTATTAACTGTACACATATTCGTGGACAATTTTTTTTTTTAATATGTGTTTGGTTCTAGAAAGAATTAAAATCAATTTTAATGTGTTTGAGTGATATTGAATAGAATTATTAATCATAGTTAACATATTTTAAATTATTTTTAAACATTATTCAATAATAAATAATATTTCATATAAACTTTTTTATATGGTAATATAAAATGACTCTAGTCAATTTTTTATGAATTAAGATTTGAAGTTTAAATTGAGAGAAGTATATTGGAAAATAAATATAGTACTTTGAAGTTAGGATGTCACTTTGGATCCCAACAAATTACACTGTTAAGTCTAAAACTACATGATATTTCCATGTTCAAGTGAGTTTGAAACAAGCTTAATTTAATTTATTTCTCTAAAGTTGGCCAGTAAATTAAGTATGCGAATCACAACTCAACTGGACCATATTTCACAAATATTTTCATGATATCATTATCATGCACATTGAAGCAGCACGTACTGTGTAATGTAGAAGGATATGGGGTCCCCCACCCTTGTAAATGATAGCAAATAATCCAGACAATAGTAGTCATTATTGCTTTCTGGATATAAATAAGCACATTAGCCATTTGAGGAGCTTCAACAAAAAAAGTCATTGTTTTTAATTATCACAAATCTCTCACGCCCCACTACAATATTATGATTAGAAACGAGAATAGACAACATTTTTTCAATTTATTTATAACATACATATAAAATATACTTTTTTTATTATTGCCACAATTCAAAAATGTTGTACGAAAAAATAAGGCGTTCTTTCATGAAAAAATTTCTATGCTGTGAATATTCTTTTTTACTCTAGTCCTAATTATAAGACAAAAAATTAAAAAAAATATCAAAATCATTGAAATTTATTTCAAAATTAGTCAGGAAGTAATTCACAAAGCTCTTTGTATCCTACTTCCTCTGTTCATAATCTTTGGTCTTTTTAGACTTTTATTTATAAGAATCCTTTTAGACATAGGCATACAACTTAAGAAGTAATCAATTAAAATAAATATAGACAAATTTATCCTTATTTATTATATTTTGTTCACAATTATTTTCAAACTTCCAATAACTTTTTTTGGTCCTTTCTATTCACCATTTTTTTTATCTTCCAACTTCACTCGTGTTTCTTTTTTAATGCTCGGGATTGCTCCAAAGTTCAAGTTGCAATAAACACAGGTGTAACTAAAGTACTCTCCTATTTTCAACGTGGCACTTAATAAATATATAACTTATTCAAGAGATATATTTTGAGTTTTGCAAGGGTATAAAAGTAAACATACGTACTTGTATATTTTTTTTAAAACTAAAATTTTTGAATAAAATTAAAAATAAAAAATGACTAAAGATCAGGGACAGATGAAGTTTTATTTTTCCACAAAATTTATTACTTCTACGCCATTGAAATTACTTTATCTCTTAATCCGTTATATTAATTAGCTCTCAAATACTTGTTTAGAAATACAAATAATATTAGATTTGTTTAATTTTAAAAAATAACATAATTTAAAAGAAAAAAAAAATTTCAAGACTAAATTTGGGCATAATTAAAATCGAAGCAATCTCTTGTAAAATATGGTTCAACCAATAAACATCGAGATGTTGTTAAATTAAATATTTTTCTTTAAGTTTGAATGTAGAAAATGACAATTGAATATAGAAAATGATAATTGTAAAAGTAAGTTTTAGATAGTAATTGTCATTCTATTTACAAATAAAATTAAAAATTTGAGTAACTAAAAAATACGAAAATTATGGCACATTCTTCAATAATGCCCATTTAAAAATAGTCATTAATTATTTTTTAATAATAGTTGTATTTGGAAGAGTACACTAGGTATTAACCTCTACTTTAGTTGGGACATAAAAAAAACTTAATTATAATTTTAATCTCTCTATTTTTATTGATTCACGAAATTGGTCATCTTATTTTAAAAGTCGACAAATTTAGTCTATCTTTTTTGGTTTTTAACTAAAAAATGATGATATGATATATTTTAAATAATATAACATATGATATGATGATGTAGAATGATTAATACTTATGAAATTAAAATAAAAAGTAGTAAAAACTTACATTTCAACTTCAATTTTTTTTTATATTTTTAATTTAATTAATGACATATGAATAATTAATGAATCTAGATGGTTATATGTTATAGAATTGTATCATTAAAAATATATCAAATTGTCATTTTTTAGTTCAAAAATATGAGAGAGAGACAAAAAATGTTGACTTTTGAAATAGGGATACCAATTATGTGAATTAATAATAATAGAATGATTAAAACTGCAATTAAGTCTAAAAAAATATCAAGAAGAAAATTCATATATTAGACTTACCGAAAATTCCTTTTTTAGTAAAGTTATCGAAACAATACTAATATAATATTTTGTAAAAAATAAAATATAACATTCACTATATTTTATACGACATTGTATTTATATTTTATTTTATATCAAATTTTGTGTTTCAATAATAATAGTTTTGTTGGTATTAATGAACAAATAAAAGAAAGAGTTTTCATAACTTCATTTATTGATTAAACAATTTTTAAAAAAAAATTACATACCATGAAATATATATACAATTAAATAAGTAACTAATTTAAACTAAGAATTTGAAATAGCAAAATAATCAAAATTCAAACACCGGTAAAAGGGGGGAAAATTACTGTCCTAACTAATAAACTACCATTTGATTATAAGAAAATAAAAAATAAAATCAAGTACCAATAATATCCCTTAACAAACTATGACACATATTCCCCATCGTATGGGCACATCAAGCTATCAAAACCTTGAACTAATTGTTGAAAGATGAAACACTTCATATGAGCATGTCTTGTTTCCCATACACACAGGGGCCACGCGATTGGATAATATAATATATGGCTTTCCTCTAACCAAACAAACTTACAAACAATACAGTCAGACACTTCAGACAAATTTCAATATCAAAATGTTAATCAAATTATTCCCAAGAGTTGAGCAAACTTTACGATATTAAACTTAGATGAGGTCCCAAAATTGATACACTATAGGAAGAAAACTTTATAGTATGATAGATATGGTGGAGATGGTGAAAACATTATTGGCTAATCTGGCCATAATTTTATAAACGAGTCAAATATAAAAAAATTAATATTATTTTGAATAAAAATCATTCTACAATAGTCTTTGAAGATATATATACTCAAGACTAAACTTTTACGATTGAATTAACTTCTCAATAATAATAATTTACAATAACGTATGAATAAGTTATAAAAAAATTTTGAGAAAACGAGAGTTACCTAATTTCCTAACACAGAGGCTAGCAAAGCAACGGTTGTTCCAGGAAACATTCAGTTTGGAATAGACAATAAAAATGGTCTGTTATGAAAGGCATCGAAGAGGACAGAGGTAGTTGGAGGAAAAAGACATGTATAAGCGGCCTCTTTTATTCTCTTTATCTTGTTTCTAATACCCCCAACAGTAACAATACTTCAAATCACAAATCAAAACTAAGCTTAACTAAAGCGTTTTCTTTGGGAACCTCAAAAGTATTATCGTTTCCAGTTCACATTTAGTATACACATTTGTGCGCCAAAACCCGACAACAGTAGGTTGTTCCGATTTTTCTGTTTTTTCCATTTTCGTTTTTATGTATTAGCTCCTACTTGGATTTCTTTTAACAAGGTTGCAGGCTTTTTTTTTTTTAAAATATATGGAGATTTTAATTTTGATGAAAAAAAATTTAATGTATGTAAGATTTTAAGGTTCATCAAACCTTACGAAGAATTTATATTTTCTCTCTTTAAAATATAAATATATATAATATTTAATGTTTTTTTTTCTTATCTTTTGTTCAGTAAACGTTGAGTCAAATTTATATTTTCATAAAATATTTTTTATTTTTTTTTATGTTTTGAACAAATTTTTGTGTGCATTTTTTTTAATTAATTTTGACTTCTCATTGAAAATACAATTATAATTTTTTTTCTTCAAACA
>JBBPBS010000633.1:3063568-3096050 GCA_037974835.1 Cicer judaicum | reverse complement strand
TTTCTTCAAACAAAAATAATCTTTTTTTATTGGTAAATATTGAATCTAGAGTCTAAATTTTCAAGCAAGATATTTACTTTCATTTTTTTTTAAATGTCAATTTGATTAAGAAATAATTTTGTCATCAAATATTGTTGATTTCTTGAAAAATCTTCAATAAATTATTTGATGGCATGTAATCTTGAGTTTAATGATGGAGAAAATTGAAATAATTCACTTGGCTCTATCTTTTTTATACTTGATAAAAATTGTTGATGTTGAAACATTGTTGATATCAGAAACTTTAAGAAGTCTCTAATTTTGTAAAATTTTGTTAGTAAACACATTGTCTTTAAAGTCAATTATTTGATACTTTTTAATATTTTATTATTATCTTGTTGAGATAATTTTAATTTAGAATTTGAGAGCTAAAAAAGAAAAAAAAAATGAAAAATAACTAATTTTAGATAGAAAAGAAAGAAAAAAAATCAAACAAATTATACAAGAATTAAATGAGAAAGAAAAGATAAATCAATTAACTTTATATAGTAGCGAAATAATTAACTCTCTTATACTATATTAAAATTAATTAATTAAATAAAAAATAAATTAAATAATATTAATAATTAAAAAAATATTATTTACATAAAGAATTGCATATACTTATATAATTAGATATAGTCCTTTATTCTTAATAATATCAAATAAAGTATAAAAATTTGAGTTTATTTGAAGATTTGTATTACGGATTTGATGAAATTTGTATTATATTGAAGAATATAATTAATTTTATGAGTTTTGATTGAATTTTTTTTTGAATTTTTGTTTAAAAAAGAATAACGTTGTTGAAATTTTAAAACATAAAATATTAAATTGTCATTTAAAATTAAAATAAAGGACTAAATCGAAAAAAAAAAAAAAATTAAAACGTTACCTAAAATTAAATTAAGGGACACGAATGTAATTTAACCTTTAAATATATAACTCACTAATATATTATAATTAGTGTAATTAACATATTAAAATATCTCACTTTTGCACAGTCGCACAAGTTCGTTTTGTGTGTGGACCATTACAAAATACAACAGTAACTCTTTGTCGTTATGGTAAAAGTGCAAATGTTCATTTCACCACTCTCTGGCGACTTGAACCTGCCACTCATTTGCTCTTACAATCCAAATCCAAAATATGTAATTAATGTATAGATCTATATAAGCCCTTTACCCATATATATTTTTCTTACCGGTATAATCTTTTTATATAAATAACCAGTTCTTTGAAATTATAACGTAGTCATTTAGATTTACAAAATAGTATTTAGTTTCTTATAATAAAAAAATCAAATAATTTAATTAGTTATTTTTATAAAAAATTGTACCATAATTTTAAATTTTCTATTTTTATTTTGATGTAATAAAAAATTATTTAAGTCAATATTAATATATTTGATTAGTTTTAATTAATGTTAGCTACATATATATTTTGAAAAAGACTAATTCCGATAATTTAAATGGTTAAAAAAGACTAAAAAAATTTGCACCATAACTTTTAATGTTCTATGCATATTTTGATGTAATAAAAAATTATTTAAGTCAATATGAATGCATTTTATTAGCTTTGATTGATGTTAACTAAAGAATTAAATTACTGTTTCAGAAATTTAAATGATTAAATTGATGATCATTACAATTTCAAGGTAGATTATAACTTCCACTATTAGTAAAATATAATTCCAAGCATTTGATTTACTGGTCAAATAACATATTTCAATTTTCTAAAAAAAAAAAATCCCAATTCTGTTTCAAGTGAACTCGATTTTTACTCATATGGCTTTTAATACTATATCCTAGAGGTTGAATCTTATCCTCTTATTAACTTAGTTTGGTTTTGATTTCCTCCCTTTCTCTTAGTTCCTACAATTCAAATAACAGTATTACTTGTAGGGGACTTCAATTTGGATTATAGCCCCTTAGAATTGAAATAAATTTGACCCTAAATTTACAACTGAATTAGGTATTAACATAATTAAATTGGAAATTACCTTCCTTTTTGAATTAGGTATTAATAAAAAATGAACTGGTATATATTTTCACATACAACACAATGTAGGAGAGTTAAATAAACTACCAAAGGCAAAAAATTGAGATTTTGACCAGGTTTATCTTCGCTCTTCACAAACCAAACAAAAAACAAAGGACAGCTAATAATAGTGCCACGTCACGATCCACATAAATCCACCTTTTCCACGATGTACGGTTCTATGTAAAGCGGTTTTCCGTTCCAACTTTTACCGTTATTTTCTCTCACAGACATTTACTCACACTCACATTGTTAGTGGTAGTAGTGGCGCTACCATTAATTAAGCAACATGTGTGTCTGTTAGAGCCGTTCCGTTCCAATTCACCAATTCTCTCGCACACCGTTACACGCACCACAGCAACAAAATAAAGCCGTTAACAAAACAGAGAATGCTTGTATTGAAAATCTTGTGTTCACCTCTATTTTATTATTTTCCAATAAATCACACTTTTCCTCTGCTCTTTCAACACTGCTACTACCACACTCTTTGATTTTCCATTGCATGCTACAATTTTAGTGCTTTGTTTGTATATTAAAGTGTGTTTTTGTTAAGGAACAAAAAGACATTCTTTATTTCAGATCTGCAACACAAGAAAAATAGCTTTGCTTTACCTTCGACCCAAGTGAGTACTAGTACTAGTACTAGTAGAAGTGCTTTTTTCTTTGAATTTTGCTTTTTTTTTACTATAAAATTACTACAAAATTTGAATTTTCTCGGTTTTGTCATCTCCACTGAAAAGTGTATTCTGAATAAAGAGCAAAAAGATGAAATTGAAACACACTGATTTTAAATTTTAGAATAATGTATCTTTTCATTTTATTTATTTATTTTTAATTATTTTTTAAATTTTTGTTTTTTTACTTAGAATAGAAACACTAGCACCTGCAAAAGCTCATTTTTTTATGCACAAGTTTCTCAGTGTCGGCTTCTACTTTCATAGACAACCTTCTAGGAATCACAATTTTGAATTTTCTCTTTTCTTTCATTTCAGTTTCTCAAGCGGGAAATTTTACTTTTTTATTCATAAATCTTTTATTTTTCTTCACTTTATTATTACACTAACATTCTTGTAATTCATTTGAATCTATGCAGCATTAGCCAGAAACTTCTTGTTCCTTGTTGTTGTTGCTGGAAGTGGAAAACATGAAATTTCTTCACATTTCATGTTTTATTATGTGCATATTGTGTTTGATACTATGTCAACAAGGGAATTGTGAACCTGTTGAAGATAAAGAGGTTTTACTTGAGTTTGTGAAAAAGTTCCCACCTTCAAGGACTCTGAATTGGAACGAGAGTTCTTCTGTGTGTGATTTTTGGACTGGTGTTACTTGCAATGAAGATAGGTCTAGAGTTATAGCTATTAGACTACCAGGTGTTGGATTTCATGGAACTATTCCACCTTTTACCATTAGTAACCTCTCAGCTCTTCAAATTTTGAGCCTTAGATCCAATTTCATAACTGGATTTTTTCCTTCTGATTTTTCCAATCTGAAAAACTTGTCTTTTCTTTATCTTCAGTTCAATAATTTGTCTGGTCCTTTACCTGATTTCTCACCTTGGAAGAATCTCACTGTTGTTAATTTGTCTAATAACAAGTTCAATGGCACTATTCCTTTATCTCTTACTAATTTAACTCAGCTTGCTGGTTTGAACCTTGCAAACAACTCTCTTTCTGGTGAAATTCCTGATGTTGGTTTGTCAAGATTGCAGGTGTTGAATTTGTCTAACAATGATTTACATGGCACTGTGCCTAAATCTCTCAAGAGGTTTCCTGATTCAGCATTCATAGGGAATAACATTTCTCTTGGAAATTCTACGGCTGTTTCTCCGGTGAATGCACCAGTTTATGAGCCGCCTTTGGTCGCTGAGAAACATGGCAGGCTCAGTGAAACAGCACTGCTGGGAATTATTGTTGCTGGTATTGTTATAGGGTTTATAGCATTTGGTTTTTTGATGTTTGTGTGCTGCTGCAATAGAAGAAAAGATGGAGATGACGATGATGCATTTGTTGGGAAGTTGAATAAGGGAGAGATGTCACCAGAAAAAGCGGTTTCGAGGCACCAGGATGCTAACAATAAGCTGTCTTTCTTTGAAGGATGTAATTATGCCTTTGATTTGGAAGATTTGTTGAGGGCTTCTGCTGAGGTGCTTGGAAAGGGAACATTTGGCACTGCTTATAAGGCGATTCTTGAAGACGTGACCACAGTTGTTGTGAAGAGGTTGAAGGAGGTAGCTTTTGGAAAGAAGGATTTTGAGCAATACATGGAGATTGTTGGAAGTCTTAAACATGAGAATGTGGTTGAGTTGAAAGCATATTATTATTCCAAAGATGAGAAATTGATGGTATATGATTACTACAGTCAGGGGAGTGTCTCTTCTTTGTTGCATGGTATGTACTATTATTTTAGTCAGTTATAATTTCATATTTCTACTTCCGATTCACTATGTCCTAGCACATTGCACGCTCGGTGTTGTCTAATGCGGATTGCAGAAAATAGTGCTATAGTGCAATTATAACTACTATTTGACAAGATTTTATACTAAATAGCTTATGGCAGTACTAACAATAATTTGTATTAATTCTATTATGGTATATCCGCTGTTTAACAACACTGAACACACTTTAATCATATGTAAATAAATAAGATGTGCTCAATTTTGTTTCTTCTATGTTATAGATAAAGGCAATGTTTTTCATAAAAGGGTGTCTATATTCTCTTGCTTATTCAAGTAGCATACTTTGTATGTTCACTTCTCTAGCTTAGTTGTAGCTACCCACAACTAACAATTGAATGGACACTTGGGCAATATGAACTTTGAAGTTTGAAAATGTAATTGGCTTTCATGTTAGTGTTTTCAGAAACATTAGGACTGTTTGCATTTTAGGTGACAATGTCATGAAAATGGATTTGATGTGGTTGGCAGTCACTTTAGTCGGTCAATGATCTCTGCAGTTGATGAAGCTAGGACAGTTGAATTCTGAGTTAACAATTTATTTATGTATGTCATTTGATTTTATCACTCTTCATCGACTTAAGTTGACTGAATGCATTGATTGTAGAAAATATTAACTGCAGCGAATCCAGATCCTTTATATCATTTGTGGTAATGCCATGAAAACATTACTCTAACATCTTGGAATTTCACATTCCTACCTAGGGTCCATTATACACAACTTGTCTTAATAAAATCGTTATTTTAGTACATTGTCTTAAAAATGTTATTTTTGCACATCATAGACATTACACAACTTCATCAATATACTCTCCTTATTATGTATAAAAATAAGTGTCATTTTTTTGCTTTCTGAGAATTTCAGGCAAAAGAGGAGAGGACAGGGTGACTTTAGATTGGGATACTCGGTTAAGAATAGCTTTAGGTGCTGCAAGAGGCATTGCTCGGATCCACGCTGAGAATGGTGGTAAACTCGTACACGGCAATATCAAGTCCTCCAATATCTTTCTCAACACTAAACAATATGGTTGTGTATCTGATCTCGGTCTAGCAACCATATCAAGCTCGCTTCCTCTACCAATCTCACGAGCAGCCGGTTACCGAGCACCTGAAGTCACAGACACCAGAAAAGCAGCACAGCCATCAGATGTTTACAGCTTCGGTGTGGTGTTACTAGAGCTTCTGACTGGGAAGTCTCCAATCCACACAACTGGTGGTGATGAGATTATCCACCTAGTTAGGTGGGTTCATTCGGTCGTCCGAGAGGAATGGACAGCTGAAGTGTTTGACTTAGAGCTGATGAGATTTCCAAATATCGAAGAAGAGATGGTGGAAATGTTGCAGATAGCCATGTCATGTGTGGTAAGGATGCCAGACCAGAGACCAAAGATCTCAGAAGTTGTGAAGATGATAGAAAATGTGAGACAGATTGATGGACAGACTCAACAATCCTCAGATCAAAACCAAGCAGGACTTAGATTATCATCTCAACATGATAATGATAATGATAATAATAAATCCCCTTCTTCCACTTCTTCCCCATTACCAAAAGGAAGTGAATGAAAACAAAGTTGTTGTCTTTATTTCATTTGAGTGTATTTGTCCATGTTCTATACAACAGCTTGATGATTAACTATTATTTTTTTGTTTCTTTCATTTTTTTTGAAGTTTCCTGAATTAGCACCAACTTGGTGCAACAGTTAGGTTGTTACAATGTCAAGCATTTATTTGTATGTTTGTAACGTGAAGCATGTTTCACCAAGTGGATAATCTCATCACACCATAGCCAAACAACATACTATGATTTGATCTGATTATTGTTTCCAAAGTACTTGATAGCAATAACAATACAAAACGGAATACCAAGTACATGATTTTAACAAAAATTATACTTGTAAACTTCAACAAATTCACAGCGTGATCACGATTTCGTTAAATTCACTGCACTCAAGTTGATTATAACAAAAGTCATCATTTCCAACAAGTAAGGCAACACACAATTACACTGAATATTTTTTGCTTGAAGATAAAATTTTGGATGGTTCCAATGCCATGAGCCCGAGTGTATAAGCATATTTCTAGATGACTATATTTAATGGTTATATTGATTGAATTCTTGTACTGACAAATGAATTCACGTAAACAAATCATCCCCTGTCCCTCATTGTTCCCAATCTTGTTAGCTAGTAGAAGTCTCCAGAAGTGGACATTATACATAGTTTGTATCTTTATGGTTTCGACATTTATTCCATAGGACCAGTGCCTAAAAGCAATGTTTCATTAGAGAGAGACGGCTGTGGCCACACTAGACCATTCATTTTCTAACAGATTATTTACTTATCTGTAAACATGCTGTTGGTGAGACTCTGCACAAACTCATCTATTCACAATCTCATCTTATGGACATTAGCTCAAAAAATCCGTCAACAAACCTGAGATTAATTATTATTACTATTATTATATTAAATTTTATAATTTATGTTAAATCATATATTTGTTATCTTTTTGTAATTTAAGTATACTAACTTCCATTTAATTTTGAGATACATTTAAATTATTATTATTATAAGAAAACAGAGGTTAAATAGGAAATTATATACAGTTAGAT
Organism: Cicer judaicum; assembly: GCA_037974835.1. Classification (NCBI taxonomy): domain Eukaryota; kingdom Viridiplantae; phylum Streptophyta; class Magnoliopsida; order Fabales; family Fabaceae; genus Cicer; species Cicer judaicum. Next base: position 3,088,929 of record JBBPBS010000633.1, on the reverse strand, counting down.
TATGTATAGTGTCATCTAGATTTCAAAATAGAAGTTAAGCAGTTAAACTTATTGATATATTAGTTCGTTGATTTATTTCAAGATTGGTTAATTATTTGATTGCAAATGTGAAATATGAAATAAATTTTTAAATAATCTAGTATATCATATCTGATTTTGAAAAAGTCAGATTAGGCCTACAAATATAGACCAATAATGGATAATAAATCATATTTAAGCTTTTTAAGGATTGTAAATTTAAGGGTAGTTTTAGTGTTAGATTTTTAACCAAATATATTCTAGTTTTTTAGGATTCTTAACCAAAATGTTCTACTTTTAAATTTGATTATTAAAATGTCCTGTTTTTCAGGGATGGTATAAAAACTCCTCTGAGGGAGCGACTTGCCAAAGAACCATTTTTTTTTTCAGGAGGTTGCTGGACGGAATGCGACTTCCCAAAGAGATTTTACCATTTTTTTTAAATACTTTTATATATTTTATGTAATTGTTAAATAATAATAATAATATTTAATAATAATAATAAGACATTAATAAATAATAATAATATATTAATAAATTATTATTATTATTATTATTAATTATTGTTATTATTATTATTAATTATTATAGTTAAAAATAATTATAATTAAATTAAAAATAATTAAAATTAAAATAAGAAAATAATATTATAACTATTAAAAATAATTAAAATTAAAAACAGTAAATTATATTATAAATTTAATAAAAAATACATTAATAAGAAAAATTACATTAATAACATAAATATTATAACTACTTTATTAATGTATTTTGTTTTATGTTATTAATGTAATTTTTCTTATTAATATATTTTCTTTTAAATTTATAATATAATTTATGGTTTTTAATTTTAATTACTTTTAATAATTATAATATTAATTTTCTATTTTAATTTTAATTATTTTTAATTTAGTTATAATTATTTTTAACTATAATAATTTTTAATAATAATAATAACAATAAATAATAATAATTATTATTATTATTTATTAATGTATTATTATTATTTAACAATTACATAAAATATATAAAAGTATTTAAAAAAAATTGTAAAATTCCTTTGGGAGGTGGCATCCCTGTCCATCTACCTCCTACTTGGAGAAAAAAATGTTTGGTCGCTCACTCAAGGAGAGTTTTCATGCAATCTCTAAAAAGTAGAGCATTTTAGTAACCAAATTCAAAAGTAGGGTATTTTGGTTAATAATCCTAAAAAGTAGGATATATTGATAAAATTCTTTGAATCTCTCATTTGTATAGATGTACGAAATAGATGTTTTTATTTTAAAAGTTCACAATTTTAGTTATTTTTTTTTTGAATTTCTTAACTAAAATATTGTGACTGACGTGTTTTGAATAACGTGTAATATAATATAATGATAAAAAAATAATTAATATTTTTAAAATCAGAATAAAACACCGTAAAAATTTTAATTTTTAACTTCATATTTTTTTCTTATATTTATAATTTAATTAATGACATATGTATTATTAATGTATCTAGATGATTTTATATTCATAGAATTGTATCTCACGTTATTTAAAATACGTCAAATTTTTTAAAAAATTTGAGTAATCAATTTAGTAAATTCAAAAATAGAGAGATCAAAAATATAATTAAACAAAAATTAATTAACTAAGTGATAGAGTTCAAGTAGTTAATGAACTTCAGTTAATAACAAATTATTTAAAAAATCCGAGTTTAAATTCTAACTAAAATAATTCTTAATCATAGTTGAATTACTTTGTGATTGAACACTTGATTACTATAGCCTATTCTCTTAGAAACTATATGATTAAAACAAAGAATGTATTAGTTTTTTAGGAAGACATTAAGTTACGTATATTATTTAAAAAGGGATTTTACATTTTTAAGCTATTTAAAAATAAAAACATACAATTTTATTATATGTGGAGATAAGAATAAAGTTATTTATCTTAGTGTATCTTCAGGGGGGTAATTTATAAATTGCAATACTGAATTATGTTTACTATCTCTACACATTGATTAGGTAGGCTTGGGTTTTGGCACTATTAAGCCCATGATCCAATTTATCCTTGGGCCTTCAGAAATGAAGTACTATCACAACCATGGCAATATCATGCGATGGCAGATCAAATATTGGTTCCAATTAGGGAGGGGAGGTGTGCGTGAGAAGAAGGAAACACGTCTGTTCTCTCTATTTATGCGTATATAGTCCCAATATATGAAACTTCGATCCTGTCGTTAATTGTCTATTTATTATTAAGAGAATCTATACTTGTACATTCTTAATGTGAAATAAAAAAAGACAAATGAAGCGTCCATAATTTCTTGGACTTTTTTTTACTTGAGTAATTTATTTCTCATCATATAATATATATATATATATATATATATATATATATATATATATGTCCAGGCTATACTCAGCACGGATTATTAATGTTATTATCTTTTCCAGCACCGACCCTCTGGCATAAGAAACAGAGCTTACTGCCTGAAATTCATTCCTTCCAATCTCCAATTAAGTTATTTAATCATCTACTTCAAATAAAAACACCTGAATATATTGTCCTAAATTGAGACAGTGAGAATCAGTTTGCAAACTCTTATAACAATGATGACTAATCAATTACTACTTACAAAAATGGTTAGCTAAGTTAACTCAATAATAATGTAATGTAACATATAAAATTATAACAAATTAAAATAAAATTGAAATCAACTGGAAATTAAAGAAGATGAACTAAACTTATAATAAGCAGTGATAAGGTTGGAGGAAGAGGAATTAGAAAAAACAAGTAGCACCAACAAAGTAAAACATGTCGGTATATCAAGTTTCAATAAAGAAGCTCCACTTTTAAAAATAAAATATATTAAACATTATATAAATAGGACGTATTAGTAGAATTTTTTTTTTAAACCAATTTAAATGTATATTTTAAGTTGGTTACGTATTCGAGTTAACAACAAACGACTTAAAAAATATATTTTTTATCTCGTTTTATAAATCGACTTAACAGAGTTTTATCATATCAAGTCAATTCACTTTAAAAGATTTAAATATCGTAAATTCAATACAATACATCATCTTTTTAAGTCGAATATTTTTATTAACTGATTTAATAGATATAGTTAAAATAATAATAAAAATTTATAAATTTTTTATTTTAAAAATTAAAGTATTTAATATTTACAGCTTAAATTTAAGAGATTAACATAAAAAATTTAAAAAATTGAAATGAAATTTTAACATAAATTTTAAAAAAAAAACTTTTATAGTTTAGCCAAAAATAAATATAAATTAACTGAAGAGGTATTTATTTTTAATTAGTTGTTGAAAATTCGAGGCAAGTGTTGTTTTTTCAGTCAAAGAGTAACGATCTGATCCGAAGTGTCTCACCTCACGTGATTGGTATGCTTTCTGTCCACTCACGTGTCGTTTTATTACTTGCTTATTACTGCTGCATGTCGTATGCTTCTCGTATCTACAGTGACGTCAAACACAAATAAGAGAAAATTTAGGTACATATTTTTAAAGTATTTTTTGTATAGTTATAATCAACTTTGAAAAAATTATTAATTTAAAAAATTATGATTAAGTCAAAACTGTATAAAATATAATTAAAAAAATACACTCAAATTTTATCTATAAAAAAATGTCTTATGTTGTTGAGTATACAAGATGGATAAATTAATCATAAATAGTTGGTTATAGAAATTACGATTTACCATTTAGAAACATAGTATAAATAAAAGTAAAAGTTAATGGACCTAAATTTTTTTAATTAAATATATTAATTTTTAAAAATATTTACGTATTAAAGAGGCTTCCAACAGGTTGGATTCTATATATATAGTACCAAAGCAAAAACATATAAACTCCTCTTATGTTGATTGTGTGCATGATTCCTTTTATGATGAAATTAATTTTCAAAATCATATAGAGCTAGTGTGATTTTGTTTGTGTGGATCTTTGATATTATCACTAAATTATTTGAGATGATGAATGAAAAATTTACTAAATTTTTATTAAGAAAGAATACTTGGAATACAATGTACAAATATACTTATATAAAAAAGGAAAAGGTTTGCACTCAAATATTAAAGGTCGAATTACAAATAACAATGAGCCTAATAACACCCCTCGAGTTGGAGTATGTAGATTAGAAACTCCCATCTTACTAAATTGACGATGGGAGGGAGCATGTTCCAATGGTTCTATAAACATGTCGTCTAGCATACTAAAGATGATATTGGAAGTAGTTTGATGATCTTTGCTTACAATTTCTCACCAACGGTGTGGCAGTTAATGTTTATGTGTGCTTCGTTCTTTCATAAAATATTAGATTTGATCAGTGTGTTTTAGCATATTGGCTATTATTATGTATGAGGCTGGTGTGATGATTTGAGTATTGAATTCTTGAAGAATGTATGCCAACTATTGTATTTCACAAGTAGTTAAGAATAAGGTCCAATTATTACTCAAATTTCATGAAAGGATATTTTCATTAAAGACTGCATTTCTAGATATTAAAATTTCAATGTAATGAAGGGAGATTGAATCATGAATTTGAAAGAAGAAAAAATAATGATTTGAGATGATTAACGAATAAATCAGTGATAATTGAGAGAGAATAATTGGAATACAGTGCACATATATATGTATATAATCAGAAAAAGAAAAAGAAAAAGGGTTGGGCTCAATTACAAATAACAATCTAACTCTACTAACGAATACCACCGGGAATACATTGAGATATATTCAATAATTACGATTAGTCACTATAATTCAGAAGAAAAAAAAAACAGAAAAAAAAAGTTATAAATTACGATGATTTACCTTGCCGAATAAAATTTATTTTTATTAAAATAATTTGATGGAACACCTAAGTATGAATATCCTTGCTGCTATTAATTCAGTGGCAGTGAATTCATCCTGAATTTGCTGAAATTGAACAAAATATTTACCTTAATCACATGACACCCCCCATTTTCATTTGATTTGATTTGATTTGGGTGTCAAGTGTTGCACGCTTTTAATTATCTCTATCTATGTCCTTTTAAAAACGTCACTTTCTTCTGTTCCTTCAAATATCTCTCTCTCTCTATCTCGATTACACTTTAGAAGAAAAAAAAGAAACAGTATTTAATTCATGTTCTTCTCTCTCACCGACTTCACCATTTCAGCATTAAATGCAATATCACTGTCCCCAATAACATAAACATGCCTACACCTACACCTTCTATAAAACACACTTTTAAACCAGTCAACAATTACAACACTACCTCGTTACACTACACAATGAACCATCCCTTTCCCAAAATCGTAAGAATTCGTCTCTCTGACGCCGACGCCACTGATTCTTCTTCCGACGAAGATAATCCACCTTCCGACTTCAAAACTCGCCGCCGAGTCAAAACTATCGTTAACGAGATTACTTTCGAGAAGCCAAGTGTTTGCAAGAAAACAAACAGAGTAAAAAAATCTGCCACCGGAGATAAAAACAGAGCTCCGGCGAGTCGATTTTTCCCCGGGAAGAAATTCCGGGGAGTGAGGCAGAGACCTTGGGGAAAATGGTCGGCGGAGATAAGAGACCCATTACGGCGGGTGAGACGGTGGTTGGGAACATACAACACCGCAGAAGAAGCTGCTATTCAGTACGATAAAGCCGCCATTGAATTACGTGGCGAACATGCGCTTACAAATTTTATTCAGCCGGCGATTAAAGATATAAACTCCGGTTACATTTCCGGTGAAGAATGTCGTAGCAACAACGTTCTTTCTCCAAGTTCAGTTCTTCAGTGTTGTTGTTCTTCTTCAGAAGTTGAATCCGTAACTGGAAAAGACAATGTTACCGTTCCAATAAGTGAATGTGAAAATGAATGTTCATCTTTGTTTGATAAAGTTTTGGAAGAAAGTACTTTCAAATGTGAGTCAATGTTTCCTATTCATAGTGATACGTTATTTGAGTTTGAAAACGTGACAGAGGAAGAAAGCATGTTCTTATTCCCTGATGATTTTGTTGGAAGCTTTGTTGATTCAAAGTGTCAGAGTTTCGATTTGGATTTCAAAGATTGGAACAGAGATTATGATAATTTCCAAGATTTCGGGGATTTGTTTCTTACTGCAATTTGATTGATGGAGTAAGTTTTGTAACGGCAGGATTAATTAATTTAAGATTAAGTGTTGTAATAAGTTTTATTTTTGTTTTTGTTTTCATTAGGGTAGAATTTATTATGTTGCATTTCATTAATGTTGTATGAATGAGGAAGTAACATAGTTAGAAAAATTGTTGCATCTATTAATGTTGTATCGAGAATTAGTAAGGAATGGAGTACTATTCGATAGAAAAATTGTTGGATCCATTAATGTATAATATGAGTCGGTAGTAGTATAATGGAGCATTCTATAGTAAAATACCTAAATATTATTCTATTAATATATGACTTTAATTTTGGATTAAATATTCTATCTCTTTCCGGACTTTCATCAAGATTTCTAATAGAACTACTGCTCTAATATTAAGTAATCAATGAATATAATTTTGTAAAATTAATACATATATGGTGTATCACATTTATTGAGGATTCATTAACATTTAAGAGTACAAAAATAAAAATTGAAAATGCCACCGAACAGAAACTAGACACTAGTATGGTACAATAGAGAAACTAAAATGGAAAATGGTATGGACATGATTTATGTAGCTAGAAATAGAGTAGTTGGGGCAAATAACATTAATAAAATAAGATGGAAATCAATGAGACTCGGGGTTTCCCTGAGGAACATTAACCCAAAGTTTTTGACCTGCCTCACAACGCTTGCCGACAGAACAGAAGAAATAATAGTCACCAGGTTTGTCTAAAAGAACACTTGAGTTCCCTCTGAAGAAAGTGTGAATGGTATTTCTTGTAGTGCAATTACCGTAGTCATTTTTGTTTACCTGAACAACGGTGCTCAGCCCCGGGTTGTATTGGAAAACTGCAATTTTTTTTATCTAACACGTTAATTTTGTTGTGTGATTTTGTTTTAGAATAAAGAAAAGAAAACAAATAGTGAGAAATGCATGTTTAGTAGGAGAATTTAAGAAGAGACATACGAAGTATGTCGCCAATGGCGAAGGTTCTGTTCTTGGTCCAATCCTCGAAAAAACCTGGATAATTAGGCATACTCCAACCTATACTGTCTCCGACAATGTGAGTTGTTGAACTCGCAGATACAAATACAATGCAGCCAATCATGACAAATAACAGGAAACTAAGGTGCATTTTCTCTCCCATTTTCTTCTTTACCTTGTTTTTTCTATTGCCTTATTCTTTAATTTGTGATGATATTGTCATATTAAACCAAAAGGTGGAATTCAATTTGAGTCACTCTTTTAATAGTTCTTGTCAAAATTGCCATTTCCCCTTTGTGGTTTTCGTTTTTTTGGAAATTCGTTTTTGTTGACTTAGTCAAACCATTGCTTAGAAACGAGAATGGCTCAGTTTCATGTCTTAAATTGAGGATGCTAACTATATTCTCGTCGAATTAAAGGGATGGGACTGCTGCCACCCAGAATGGCTCACTATCTAATATATGTCATGTTTAGTTTTGTGGTCATAAAAATTGAGTTTGATATAATTAATTATAGTTTTAAATTTAATTTAAAATAATTTATGTTATAAGTTTTAATCAATTTACGTTGTTTATAAAATTTGAATTAAAATTATTTTTGAATATGTAATTTTTAAAATGAGTTGTTATTTTACAGTACAAATTATGAAAATGAGTTTTAATTGAATTCATAATTAGATTTTATTGTAAAAAAAAAATAGAATCTTTGAGTTCTAATTTATCAAATTTAGATATTTTTAAATTGAATATATTTCGGTGCGAACATAATACTTTACATCTATTTGAGTTAGATATAATAATATCTAATATCTCTTTTAAAATAAATTATTATTTTATACTATAATAGTTTTATTTTATATATTTTTTCATTGAGTTACTTATTAATAAAAATTAAATTGAAAGTTATTTTGATTTTGTACTCATTCTGACCCAAAAGATAGAGTATTTTTTATTTGAATTTTTTTATGGAAGCATCTTAAAAGGACTAGAGTTAAAATAATATAGCTCATTTGTTTGTCTTATTCAATCTAAATAAAAAAAAAATATTCTCTCTTCAAATGTCTCAAAAGCTTTCAAATTTTATCTGGTTAATTTAGAAGTGTATTTTATATAACTAATTGATTAATCTGAATATATATTTTGTGTGTTTGAAATATTAGAGGTGGAAAAAGAAACAACCAAATAAAAATAGTCGCAATACATTAGTAAACAACCAACATCTGACATTGAGAACAAAAGTTACTAATGAGTTGAGGTTAAGCAAGGAAAATGAAGGAAGTTTAACATGCTACACACCGTTAAAATTTCTAAATCAATTTTATTTCACCTTAGAAACTCCAAATTATCACTTCGACTTGAATTGAGTTTAAAAAGTAAAAATCGATTTTCTTTCAAGCAACCCAAACATCATCTAAAAGAGAAAAATCACAGTATGAGACAATGAAACTTACATTCATGGTGTTTTAACGCATTTTCAAATATACTGTACACACTTAATCAAGGTAGACTTTCGTATTCACTTTAGATAAGTCTAGCATCAATGCAAATTGATTGATTAACAAAGTGGCCAAAATGTGCAATTTGATTGAATGACAACGTAAGATATCGTTTACAATATACGTGTATATGTCATTTAATCTCTTTTATAAATTATGAGTATTTTTTTAAATTATTATTTAAGATAAATATTAAAAGGTTACTACTAAAATGATGTCTTATTTTGAAATGAGTACGTTGATTTTTATTTTCAAAATAAATTTATATCATTGAAGATATTATTAAGTTGGTTGTAGATTAAATCGCTCTCTTTAAAACATTTCGTGACATCAACTATTTAAAATATAGAATTACACTCTCAATATAATGGTTAAAGTCATTCTCAATATAACGATTTAAGTTACTTGTAAAATGATATTATGACTACTCATAAATTAAAATGATTATGGCACAAAAAATTGCTCTAAAAGATTACGACACAAAAATCATTCATAGTAGTATTAGGACCACTAAAAAATCGACGGAACTGCGATATAAAAATCACTCTAAAAGGATAGTGGTACTATGATCACTCAAAAATCGATATAAAACCCGCTCTAAAAGAATAATGATACTATGATTATTCAAAAATTGACAAAAAATACTCAAAAATCCATAAAAAAAATATGGTGAAAAAAGAAAATTAAAAAATACATCGACTTTAATCATGAAAGTGACACTCTTTATATATTGATGAAAATTAACTCACATGTATTAACTATCTAATGTGATTTAAATATTTATAGAATTAAATATGTTTAAATATTTGTAGAATTTCAATAAATTTTTAAATATGTTATGTTCCTATGTGTGTATCCTACAAATTAAAAGCAACTATTATCACTTTCATTGTACAATATAATGGTATAAGCTAAAAGAATTTTAGACCAAGAAGGGCACATGAAGTTTTTTTTCTCTCTAAAACAAACCGTTCTTTGAACAAAAGACAATTTCTTTCGCTAATGTCTTCAAATACATCTATGAAACGATCAATTAAGCTTTGTATATATATATATATATATATAAATTGCTCGATCCAATACACATCTATGAAAAATGAAACTTTCCTAAAAAAATTGAGCATGTTATGTGGGCTAGCCCAATTTTAAAAGTCCGAGAATTTGTTGGGTGAAAATTTTATTTTTGGGATGAAATTTGAAAACCTTGTAATATTGGAGAAATGAATTTTTTAAAAGCGTGCAACAGTAAAGTGGTGTATATCGGAGAAAACACGGCATTCGCATCATTTGAAGTAGGAGTCTAGGAGGTGGTAAGAACTAAGAAACAGCACGAGCACACAAGATTAAGTTAAATTAATAACTAAAGTAAAAAGGGATAGCAGTAGTTTCGCGAAATAGCATTACTGTTTATTACAATTTTACCCTTACAACCCAATTTGCAGCAACAAAGGGTTTAGCTTTCAATTGAATCTTCAAAATTTACCCTAAAATCCTAAAAATCGATCATGGATGAAGGTGGTGCAAAACCGGTTTGCGCTCAAGAAGCCCTTAATCTGCTGAATTGCGTAACTCAATCTCCATACGAACAAGACAAATGCCTCACCCTTTTGAATTCGTTGCGCGACTGCGTGCTTTCCAAGGTACTTCCTTTTCCTCTCTTTTACTTCCATTTCTTTACTTTCATCGTTGCATCGCTTTTTAATCAATACGAGCTAGTTTTGAACCTTATGGAAATATGTTAACGAAATTTATGTTAATTCATTTTCTATTTGGTTGGAAAGTGTTGGGAAGTTTTTTCCCCAATGTCATCTGTCAGGTCAGTTAAATTTAGGTCTTTTAAGTTTTTGATAAAGGTTGAAATGTGTCGGTTGATGAATGTGAAGTGAGAATATGAGGCACAAGAAGAGGGTTGAATTATGACTGTTTTAAAAATTGTTTATCATCTTAAGTGAGTACTTGGAGTAATGAAGATAATGTGTGAACCTACTCTCATTGAGGATGTTAAAAAAGCAAGTGCAATATAAAGTAAATATTGATAATAAGATTGAATAGTGTGTGAAATGAGTTTTGCAATATGAAGAGTTTAGAGTTGAATTTCAACACACTCAAAGGATGACCCTCATATCTGTTGTGTAGAATAGAATTTGGATAAGATGAAGAAAAGATTGATTTGCACTTTGAGTAAATTGGACATGTGTATGCAAAGCTTTGTCTTGCTTTTTAGGCTGATTCATTAGCTATTTAATGAGTTGGGAAGCCTCAAAATCGTGGGAAGGATGAAAATAGCGATTGGGGATATTGTTGATATAAGCTGTCCTTTTATGCATCACTTTTGTACTTGTGTTACTGCTTCTCTATTCTTCTTCAGTTGTACATGAGAGAACTTTGTTGTCGCATGTTTGTCCTTTCGTTCTGTTGTATGAGAGGGTATCTTCATGACTCCTAAGCATTGGGGAGTGTGACTGATGTGCTACGATATCTAGTTCACTTTTGTGGAGACGTGTACAGTGCTTTGGTATCTTTGTGTTGGGCCCTTTGAGTGGATGTTCTCTGTATGAATATTCATCCCTTGATCTAAAGAAAACCCACCTTTTCCCAAATGTCTCTTGGTCTTACAACAATCATTTGATGCTATGAGTTTCTTGTCCATGTGGATATTGTTGAGACGCATCAATATGGTGATGAACATACACAACTCGAGGTTCACAATCTTTCTTATGATGATTCTATTTAAGCACACATGTTAGAAAACAGACATGATAAAAGTGTTACCATTCTACTCAAGTAGCTTGGTATCTTCAAAACATCACAAGATAGCTTTTGACTCAACATAATGGACTCAAGATAACAAGATTTGTTTAGAAAATAGTTTCTGTCAAACTTTGTATATTTTCTCAAATCTTTTCTTGATGCCTGCAATTTATCCATATGAAGCCCCAATGTTGCATCTAATTTTTAGCTTCTAATATTTCCTTTTCTTTTTCAACGCTGTAAACTATCAAGTGACAAGCATGAATTGAAGACATTTCTCTTGTCTCACTTGGCTTATTGTTATTAATGTTTGTTTTTTACTAGAGTATTTTCTCAGTGTTGAAAAGGGAACTAAAAGTTGCAGGGTTGCTATGTTTGAAAACACTTCTTTTAAGGAGCTGTTGAACTTGTTTAAAGAGTAGGGATACTGAGTTTTTTATCCTTTATTTTCTTCCATTTGGGATTTTTTTTAGCAATGGCAGTTTGAATAAGTACTGGATTGGTCTTATTTGACCTCACCCTTCTGATAGTTAGCTGGGCACAACAGTAACAGAATATGAAAGCAGTACAAGTATGACATGTTGTGAATTGCATTTGATCTGGTATATCAGATATAATATGAAGATAATTTAATCAGAATGTTTGGTGTCTACGCCCTCACTGGATACCATACAACTATGCACTTCGTTGTTTACTGTTTATGGTTTTGCCTTTGTCTTCCAACTCAATCGCTTGGTATATTTGAGTTCATTTTGCACAGCGGCATGCCATCTTCAATGCCTTATTTTGTTTTATTTAAGCTGTTTTTGTTTATTGTCTCAACAGAAGGTGAAGAAGTTTACCCTAGCTGGACAGGAACAACAGGAAACTAATCCGAGTAGCAAGAAGGCTTAATTATGCATTGGTATCACAGCTTTCCCCGTCTCTTTTAATTCATTAGTTTTATGTATCATCTGCTCCCACTAATCATTTTCCTTCATTTTTACCATTTGATCACTGTCTTAATGTGCAGAAGCTGTATACTTTCACAAACAACTCTGATTTTAATAATTATTTTGGTTTCAAGTGTTCAGTTGAATGGAAGGTGAAATCGATGGCATGGACCTTTCATCACTGGATATAATGTTAATTTCTTTCTTCCTCACCTTAATCATAATTGCTGGCCTTTGATTAAAGCAAAAGATTTCCAGTTTTCCTCGTTCTGTTTAAACATTCAGAACCTTTTCGTAAGGAGGAATGGAATTATGATCTGTTACAATACAATACATGTGTTTCTAAGTTAAAACATTGAATGTGATTTTTAGCATTATAATGGATGTTCTGGTCTTGAATCGTTGATCAACTTTTCACTTTGCAGCCCAATTTTAATTAGTTTTTTTTACAATTAACTTTTTAATTAGGAAAAGTTCATTCATAAACCGTCCTGATTGTTGGTCAATTTGGCCATGAGGTGAAAATAACAAAAAGCAAGATGATGAAATTACTAAGAGAAATATAACATTGACGAGATTGCAATAATACCAAGGTCCATCATCACTTACATAAATGTGAAGTTGGTACTACGAACTGATCGTATTCTTTTCTTCACTCACTAGGATAACAAACATAACACCTCAATCTATCATTATTATTATTACATAACATATATCCCCTTTCTCCGCCGCGTTCTACAAACACGTTAATTAATCATAACTCATCATAATAATAATAATAATAAATAAAAACACAAAGCCCTCTCTCAAACATCAACATGCAATTCAGAAGGTAGATGAAATGTCAGCCGAATGAATGATGTAGGTCAGTACCAGTGCCAACAACATCAACAAATAAGCTATTCCTTGATCAACCGATGATCCTGAAATAACACATTACAAAAATAATTTATCAAAAAAATAAAATATAAATGAAGACCTATTAAATTATATTTCTATTTTTATTTTTAAATATGATAATTCATTATAAATAAAAACAATGCAAGTACATAACAATATTGCAGTTTATTTTCCGTTAAATAATAATATAATAGATCCAGATCTACGAAATTGGATCTGGTATGAGGAAGATTAAATTAGATTAGATCTGAGAAGAAAAAGGGAGAAAATGTTTGTTACCGTCGCTGGTAGGAGCAGGTGCAGGAGCAAGAGATTGAGAGTGAACAGCGGCGGGGAGTGAAAGAGCGAAAATGAGAGTGGTGAGCATGGCCACAACTCCGAATCCGAATGAATGTTTCGGTGCCGCCATTTTGCGTAGATAAGAACGTAATGTGTTTTGATAGATTTGATTATATTTCTTTCTCTGCGGCGTCTCTGTGAGTTGCGGAAGAGGCGCGCAGAGAGAGAAAGGGAGAGGAACGACGGAGAGTGATTTGTTTAAAAGGCGGTTAGAGTTGTGAATGGGATGAGAGAGAAAAGAGGAGAGAGGCAACCGGTAAAACCGGTAATATATATTTGTTGTATTTGGTGGTGGGGTTGAGTAGCCAGCCGTTTGTTTCGGTAACCCATGTGACTGGATTACCCTTTGGGATTATTTTTCATTTCAAAATTGGATTCCCTTTTCTCTATCAACTCTGACACTCTGCTTTTGGCGCCACATGCATCTTCCTGTCTCTCCCATCCTCTCTAGTCTCTCCCCCGTCTTTTTTTTTTTAATAGTAATTGAATAAAAAATATTTTATAAATGTTTTTTTATGTCTAATTTATGCAAATGTTTTAGTCAAATAAATAAAAATAAATCAAGCAAGTGTTAATAGTGGTGTTTAATAATAAATTTAAAATAGTAGGTCTTTATGGAAACACGTGTATTCAACGCAATAGAGTTTAATATTTCTCACTTTTTCTATAGATAGAATCTTTTAACAATATTTTTTTTAGGTATTTGTTAACATTTTCTATTAATTTAATTATTGAAAAATTATATTTTGGGTTTAATGGGTTGTAAATTAGTTATATAAAAATAAAATGAGAGTTCTATATTTTATGTATTTTACTGTTAAAATTTATTTATTTGTACTCTATTAAATGAGTTGATTTGATAATTTAAAAGGTTAATAATTTTAATTATTATTTTTTTTAATTAAATATACTTTTCTGTAAAACTTTGGCTTGTAAAAAAGTATAGCATGATTTAAAGTACTTATAATCATACTAATTAATATGATATTTAAAAATAATAATTATTGTTCATTTAAATTCTATTCAACTTTAGAGATATTATCTAATTTACATAAAATAAAAAAATAACAATACAATTGTTGCATTTGAAATTTATTATAAATTCATAATCCAAATTCCAGTACATAATTGCGCACTATCATTACAATTGGATGCCATTTATAGGGGGAACAAAAGAAAACATATGTACATGGTCAGGTCAAGCTGTAATGATACCTCAATTATACAACAATATTGGGGATTATTAGAATTGAAACTTTCAAGATGCTTTTCTTTTAGACGTTGCCTAAGTAGTTTTATGTTTTGGGTAACTAAAACAACAAGCAGCTAACTAAGCATCATACTTGTTCACTATTCATTGCATGCAAATACCAAAACATTAAAAACAAAAAGTTAATAACTGTAAGTCCTTATACAAAGCATATTTTTCGTAGGACACCAAAATAAAATTACGTTGGTTCAAAGTTTACTTGGGCATCGATTGGCACAGTTGATAAACACACAAAATTCTGTTAAAGAAAATATAAGGTCAATTTAAGACAAAAACATGTCCAATTTCTGTCGTGCAGCTTTAGGAGATGGTTTTGAGCAGAGGAAATCTAGATAGTGTGTAAACTTGTTTTCACTACTAAGTCTAAAAAAATAATTAATCAAATCTAAATGCATTGATGCTCCATCTAACGTCCAAAAAAGTGAAAATTTTATGTTTTTTTTTTGTAAAGGTTGTGATGCACAAACCATTGATGATCCCACAAACATAATTTCCAAATACTACTAGTATGCCGTGACATGGTTAAGCTACAAGCACTAGTCGATTGACCCATTAACAAGGATTTATTGAGATCTCATGTTTGGGTTCCTTAACTATTTGGTGGAGGTTCAATCTCTTACTAATGCATATAGAGAATATATGTCAGATAAAATCAACTCCTTAAATAGATTTCAGTTTACACGAGGAATTAGTCACCGCAGTACTCTAAAGGAGATGCATTTGTTTAAAAAAAAAAACAGGTGTTTGAATCCAAGAATTTGACATACCTACACACTATTAACAACATTTATGATTATGCTTACAATGTTTCTCAGCAGAGGGAAAAAAATTATCATGTACTTTATGTATTAGCTCGAGTTTAAGTGAAATGACCATGTGGAAGAAATGGTTTCTACTGACATAGAATACATTTTGCAAAAGAATTGAAAGCTCAAATAGTTTAACCAGGTGGAGGAAGAATGGCCAAATTGCTTAGGAAATTATCTAAATATGATCATTCAAAGGTGTGAAAAAAAATGCAACGGGTAGAAGATACACCATCATTTTATTATTTCAAAGTAGGATATAAGTTTGGTTTCAACTTAGCTAAATATCCAAATTAATTCTTGAATTATCTGATAGAGGAAGAAAAGTGTTTCTAAGAGAAACTCACAATTCACTTGATTTGATGGTTATTTCTAAGTACGAAGGAATATTATTAGGAACTTCTTAATTAAAACATACTTTTAAATATATTTTATATTTTTCTATAATTAAAGTATTTTTAGATTTTTAGAAATTCTACATGATTATAAATTTATCTAATTTAAAATATTAATCACATTGTTTTCTTTAATTTAAAATTTTCTTTTTCATTCTAAGACTGATCCTTAACATTTGGAAGTCTTCAAATTTTAGCGGTTTTGAAAATATATCTGCAACTTGATCTTGAATTTTTCACTTATTTAAGCTCAACTTCTTTATTGACAATGTATTCTCTAATGGGATGGTACCTTGTGTCTGTGTGCTTGTTGCGATCATGAAACACCAAATTCTTTGCAAGTGCTTGAGCATACTTGTTGTCTATACAAATAACACTAGCTTACTTATGTGGCATATGAAGTTCCTCCAATAATCTCTTTAGCTAAATGGCATGACAAGTGCCGGAAGTTACAACCATATACTCTAACTCACATGTTGAAAGTGTGACAAAAGATTGTTTGTTTGTGTTCCACGAAAAAGCACACTCTCATATGAAAAATATAAAGCCACTCGTGCTATTTCTATCATCAATATCTCCTACAACATCGCTATCACAAATTTCAAAGAGTTTGAAATAATTAGAAGAAGAGTAAAATAATCCATAAACAATCGTATCTTTTAGGTAGCGCAGTATCCTTTTAGAAACTTTCATGTTTGTAGAAGTAGGAGCTTCTGTGAAACAACTCACTACTTCAACCGTATACAAAATATCAAGTCTTATACATGGTAAGTATCTTAGAAATTTCTAAAATTTCAATCTTCAAATTGCAAATTTTTACATCTTCAAATTTTTACAATTTCAATCTATTCTCCATTGGCGTGTTCATCGAATTGCAATCAAACATTTTAATATATATTGTCCATGCGAGCGACTGGTGCAAAAAATTCTTCATATTCAACTATATGTCTTTGTTTGTAGCCTTTGGAAACAAGTTTTGCTTTGTATTTTTCCACCTCTCCATTATCATTCTTTTTAGCTTTGTACACTTATTTAACTCCAATTGCTTCATGACCTTCTAAAATAGTTATTAATTCCTAAATGTTGTTCTTCACAATTGATTTGATCTCTTCATTCATGATTTGTCTTCACCTTTTATTTTTCAATGTTTCACCATAATTTAATGGCTTACTATTCCCCAAGAGACAATACAACTCTTCAAGGTCAAAAGTAACTTCAGTTGACCATTCATAAATATCTTCTATATCTTTCATCTTACTTGGTCTTTTGCTTTAACTTTCATCTTGAGAAGTAGGTGAAGGGGTGAATTTGCATCTTGAATTGACGTTGCGGTCTCTTGATCTTCTTCTTCAAAATGTGGAAGAGAAATTATAGTTTGTGACTTCTGAACCCTCCCAATTTCATGTAGCATCTTCATCAAATTCAACATCACGACTCACCACTACCTTGTTGTTGCATGAGTTGTACAACTTGTAGCCTTTAGAATATATATCATAGCCAACAAAGACATGTTTGATGCTTTGATCATCAAACTTGTATCTTTCTTGTTGTGGCACATGTGCATATGCTATGCTACCAAAGACTTATGATTGACACTAGGCGACCTACCATTCCATGCTTCTCGAAGGATTTGGTATTTAACATTTGATGCCGTAGAGCAATGACCGAACAAGAAAATGCTCTAGTCCAAAACTCATTTGACATCTTTTTAGACTTTAACATACATCTCGTTATGTTTAAAATAGTTTTATTTTTTTGTCTCAACTACTCCATTTTGTTACAACGATCTTGGAACCGTCAAAGAAAGATGAATTCCATGAGTTGCACATAATTCATTGAACTCCTCGACTAGATCACAAAGCTTTGAATTCATTACTACTCTCCTTCTCAACAAGAGCTTTGAAATTCTTAAAAGCAACAAAACTTTTTATTTTTGCTTCAAGAAATAAACTCAAATATTTTTACTAAAATCATCAATAAAAAAAATGAAATATTTTCTCTTACTAAATAAAGATGGATTGATCGGCTCAAAAGTCGGTATGCACAAGTTGCAGCGGCTTAATTGCTCTTGATGTGACTTCTTTAGAGAGACTTTTCCTAGCTTGGTTAACAAGAAGAGAACCTTCACACATTTGACTTGAATGGTTGATTTTAAGTGTGCCATAATTCATATTTCTTTTCAAGAAGTTGGTCCAAACTCAAAATATTACTCTTTAATTTAGGCACATGGTACATATGACTAATCAATTTATGGCTTCCATCTTTTGAAAAAATTAAAATCATATATTTTAATTTCATTCAGTTTTCTCTTACATAACTAAATCACTTCTAAATTCTTAGAAATTCTATGTTGTTATAGACTTATGCAGCTTTAAATTATTAATAACATTATCAAAATGATTTTTGAAAAATATATTAGATTCTAATTATACAAGTATTTAATTCTATTAATCCAAAAATATGATTATTTTGTGTAAATTAATTGATACACAAAATATTAAAAAAAAAATGTTTAAAAGATTCACTTTTTAATTTTTTTTAATTTTTATCAAAATATTATTTTTCTGAATAACTAAACATTTAAATATCTGCCATACATCATACATGGATGTATATAGGAACTCATACGAAAAATTTGATATGAATTTATATATTTCACCTCTAAAAAAAAATGATGATTTTGTATCTCGCATTTTAAAATATCGCGTCTCATTGGCGAGATGATATTGAAGGGGTTAGAAGCGTAGTAATTTCAATCTTGAAGGGCATTTTATTCCCAAAAACTTCCAAGATTACCTCAAAATAGAAGGGGACACACAGGCACGTCAATAATAACAAGATACTATTCATTATTACTATTTTTCAGATTCATTTTTACATTTCTTTTTTACTTTACTGTAATTTTTTTCTTCAGGTTTTCTTAATCAAATCGGTTTGGTACATTTAAAGTTCCATTTTCAGGTAGTTACTGTATTCTTTTCACATATCTTTATTATCAGGTAAAAACACAAATGCCATCAGATCTATTATTTGTTGATTTGCTTCATTTACATTCCAAATTTGAATGATTAATGTAACAGAATTTTGTACAACATAAAATGCTGATAAATATGCGTGATTAACTAATTCAGATTAAGATTAACAATCTCAGATTCATAGTATAATAGTGACAAACAGCTACTATTCCAATGGAATTTTGAAATTTGTGCATGTTCATCTTCCTCTAGATTCGATTGTGCTGTCTTTGAAACTGAAATTTTATGCTTCTTTTTCAATATGTCTTGTCTTGCTGTGATTTATCAATGTTCTTGTTGTTTTATCCTTGTCGAAGTTGAATTTGTTAGATTCATGTCATTTATCAAATTTGATTTATCATGCACCTCACCTCATGATAGCTCTCTCAATTCTTGATGCATATATTCCAGAAATTATAAATTCGAATTGAATCTTTATCTAAGTGGTTATTAAGAATTTTCATTTTTAAAATTATATAGTTATGTCACAACGAAGAGAAACAAACACACACAGCAGTAAGCTTAAGACTTGTAGATTCTTAATTGTTCCACTTTGTGAACTTTGATTCCTTTTTGTAATATTATACAATAATATAATATATAATATAATATAAGTGGGTTTTATTCCATGACAAGACGTCCTAATACTTCGTGTGCTGGTGTTTGACACGTGTTGGTATCCCACATTCACACATTGATTACATTTAATTAATTAATTTTCTTCGATTATTACTGATGTCGAAGTGTGATTGTGGTGGCGAGTGTTCTTGTTGGTGTCCGTGCTTCGTAGCTTCTATCAGCTTGGCCCACTTGGTATATATAATATTTACCTTATAAGCATTCATAAGTGAACTTTGAGGGAAATTCAAAGGTCCTTTTCTTTTTGAAAATAGCCAATATGTTGAATAAATCAGGAAAAAAATAAATGATAAGGAGTTTTTAAAAGCTTATCTTTTATATGAGGGATTTGAAAATGGGAATGTAAGGACTTGTTTTTCAAATTGCAAATGAATGTGGGAAGTTGACATGTGCCTAAACCTAAGCCAGACACATCCACCATCTAAAATTGTTTGATAGATAAACAATTGTTAACCTTGTCTTCTTGCAGTGCAGTGGGTCAGGGTATGATGCTAACCTTGTCAACATTGCAGTAGGGTTTTTAATTATTCTTTTTTCATTAGATGACTGGCAAGAGTTTTTTTAATTATAAGTCCTTATATATAAGAAGACCTGATTCCCTGGATGCATTATAAATGCAGGGTTTTTTAGGAAAAAGAATTCCATCTTGTGGCTAGTCTTATGCATGTTATAAAATATTGAATTGCCAAACTATTAAAATAAATACGACAACTAGATTACGGCTTTCCATTTATAGTAATGAAAATTAGGCTAAAATGCAGTGAATTATTGGTAAAAATAATTTAAAAAATTGTGATTCATAATTCAATCCCTCTCCAGTTATATGAACTTGTCAAATTTTGTATATTGATATTTTATTGGGAGTTAAATTTACTGCACTAGACCAATGTTTGAGAAAAGAGAAGAAATAAGAAACCATTTAAATTGTGACTCACATTTTATTCTTTTGCCTTATAATTCTTCTCTTAAAAATGATCTTGAGAGTTTGTTTCAGCCTTTAAGCCAAATGATTTTTATTTACGTTTAATTTTTATAATTAAGATTTTCACTCTCTCCTATTGAAAAAATACTAAAAAATTATTTAGTCTCCAAAAAAACAAGCCAATGTCTTTTATACACCAACACTTATGACATCATCTTTAAAAAAAAAAAATTTAAAACAAAAATCAAAGTTGGTTCCGAAAACCTTGAACTTGTGGTTGATATACTGTTACTTCCTTTTGACTAGCATGTTGAGAAACATATATTAAGGGTACTGGTCTCACTAATTCTGGATCCTCTTTCAAAAACATCCAATCAGTGTCACTGGTGACTACTGTACATAATTTTCTGTTGACTAATTAATTTCCCACTTTTGAATGGCTGTTACTTATGTTATTGTTTTAAACACATCTTTTAATATTAACAACTTTTTTTGTTTGTATTTTTCTTCTGGTTCGGATATGTAGATTAAAGTGAACATGAGTCTAGCTATTGTTGCAACATGATAATCAGTTATTTTATTTGAGTGCAGATTTATAATGCATGTGCATACATCATTTCAAAATGATCTTCAGTTTGTTGTATTTATATTCTTTTTTCAATTTCAGGATTCCTAGTCTTTTGTGGAGGAGACGAGGTATAGTTCCTTAATCAGGATTGCCTTCTAAATGTAGCATTGCTTGTAGTCCTCATTGTTAAAGATGATAAACAACCAATCAAGGGAATCAACCAAGATCTTTGACAGTCTAATTGATCCTGCAAAAGCTGAAGAACTCAAAAGGACCAAAATAGGTGTTGATTTTCTCTTATAAGTACACATATATTACACATGAATTTTGGAATACCCTATTGGCCTATAAGAGATAACCAATAGATCAATCACTTTCTGATTACTTAAACGCTTGCTTTCATACTAGTCAATGGAGTTGTTAGCGTGCTTGTAGGAATTCTTATACTTCACTGGGTTCACTACAGAAGAGGAATGACTTAGCTGCCACATGTAAGGATGGTTTCTTGTAGAACAAGCAATCTGTCCTTATGAAAAATCATTTAAACTGATATAGTGAATAAGCAAAAATGGGGTTCTTACGAGTTGCACTATTGAAGTGAAAAGGGGAGGAGTTGCTTAAAAGTAATGTGGCATAATAAGGCCTACTAGCAACCCAAGGTGGATTACACCATTGGTGATGTTCTTACTTATAATGTGGCATAATAAGGCCTACTTAACATTTATATTTGATGTTTGAAGTGTTTGCAGTTCACAGCTTTTTTTAAATTTAATTTTGAATTATTTTGAATTTGAAAATTTATCATGATTTCCCATTCTATGTAGATATTGAGACCAACATCACAAAAATCTTGCAGCTTATTAAGAATGAAAACCAAAGCAAAAAAGATGGGAATCCTACACGTTCTATAAAAGAGGCAGAACTTGTGGAGCTAACTGAGGACTTAAACAAGCAATACCAGTCACTATATGCACTGTATGATAATGTTATTGGGAAAGTAGCTTCTCGCCAAAGAAACAAGAAGGCTTTAATGGCTTCATCTGACTCAGATGAAGAGTACTTTTCCTCAGAGGAAGTAGATGGTATTAAGAGAAGGTCGGATAAAGAACAACACAATGTATCTGACACTGTCAAACAGGAACCTGATAGAGGTGATAATAGAGAGGTGAAGGATCCTAACCAAAATGTTGGCAATACAAATGAAGTTCTTAAGACTGAAGCGTCAGAATCTGATAAACAATTAACTTCACTAATGGAAGAGATGAGAAGCTTGAGCAAGGATAAAAATAACCTAGAATTTCAAATTGAAAGCCAAGCAAATGAAGTTAAACAGCTAAGCATAAAGAATACTGAGCTTCACAACCATGTCACAGAACTTGAATCGTTGTTGAAAGAGAAAGAAGGCGTGGTGTCTAATTTGGAGGTGAAACTCAATAACAGTGAGGAACAGGCACAGTCCAACATTGAAAGCCAAGCAAATGAAGTTAAACAGCTAAGCATAAAGAATACTGAGCTTCACAACCATGTCACAGAACTTGAATCATTGTTGAAAGAAAAACAAGATGTGGTGTCTAATTTGGAGGTGATACTCAATAACAGCGAGGAACAAGCAAAGTCCAACATTGAAAGCCAAGAAAATGAAGTTAAACAACTCAGCATAAAGAATACTGAGCTTCACAACCATGTCACAGAACTTGAATCGTTGTTGAAAGAGAAACAAGGTGTGGTGTCTAATTTGGAGGTGAAACTCAATACCAGCGAGGAACAGGCAAAGTCCAACATTGTAAAATTGATGGCAGAAATCAATGAGCTTGTACTTGAGACCAAATCTCTGAGGACACAAATAAATGAGATGGAAGAAAAAATAAAATGTGACGAAAATGAAGCGTCTACCCAACGAGAGGACTTGATGGAGAAGCTTAACGTTATGCAGCAAAAGTTAGATTCTATGGGGAATCAGAACGAAGAATTAGAAGCTCAGATGGAAAGAAAAGGGGAAGAAATATCACAGTACCTAACTCAGATAGAAAATTTGAAGGAGAATTTAGCTGAAATGAAATCAACTGAACAGACTATGATGGAAGAGAAAGAGGGTTTTTTTGCGAGGTTAAAAGACATGGAACTCGAATTGGAAACTCAAAGCAACCAGAAAAACGAGCTGGAAGAGCAGTTAAGAGATACGAGTTATGAGGTCAAACATTTGATGAATGAAAACAAGGCCTTGCAGGATAGAAACCATGAACTGAAAGCAGCAATGACACAGAGGGGGGAAGAGATATCTGATTATTTGAGGGAAAATGAAAGCAATCAAAATGGAGCTTCAATGGAGATCATGGCTTTAAAAGCTGAAGTTAATGACATGAGACTAGAGTTGGACAATTTAAATGAACAGAAAACCAAGTTGGAGCTCCAGAGCGAGCGAAACCAGAAGGAATATGCAGAAAGCCTAGCAAAAATCGAAAATTTGAACACAAAGTTGGAAACTCAGATAGCTGATCAAGAGAAAACTATAAATGATCAGGCATCAACCATTGACCAAGTAAACGCTGAGCTAAAACAAACGATAATCACATCAAATAAGTTAAGGTTGAGTCAGCGATCAGCAGAAAGGAAAGTGGATGAATTGGCAGAAAAGTTGAGAAAGAAAATGGAGGACAATATCCGCTTGTTGCACCAGAGGATTCATGTGGCAGAACAGCTGAACAATGAAAACAAAAACAGTTGCAAGTTAATAAAGTTAAGGTATGAGCAAGAGAACAATATTCTTGGACAGAAAGTTACTATTTATGAAGAGGAATTAAGGAGGCTTAAAGAGGGTCCTAGTGAAGTAAAAACCTCACCAAGTGTTGATCTAAATGGGTTTGAATTTGAGGCTGCTCTAAACGGATTAGATGAAGCCGCAGCAAAAGTTGAGGAACACAGAGAGTGTATCATGAGCAACGTGTCTAAAATGCTATGTGAGGTTCAGTTTGCTAAGGATTGGATAAGGAAAATGAATGGAGAAATGAAACAACTGAAAGACAATGTGGATTATCTTAGGACGTTACTGAGTGAAAAAGAAGAGCAAGAATTGTTGTTGAGAGATAAGGTGTGGAATTTAGAAGCCACAGTGAGCAAAGAAGGAGGAGAGAAGCTGAACTTGACAAAAGCAGTGAACAAGCTTGAAAAGAAAGTGGGGAAATTGGAAAAGAGTTTGAAAGAGAAGGATGAGGATTTGGATAGCCTTGGAGAAAAAAAGAGGGAAGCAATAAGACAGCTTTGTTTGGTTGTTGAGTTTCATCGTGACCGTTGTAACTATCTAATGAATTTGGTCACAAGTATGAGACTCAATCAGAAGACATGAATTTGATCGCATATATTTTCTCTTTCTGTTTTTTGTACATGAAGTTAGTGGACACCAATGGTCCACAGTTTTGTAAAATGAAAAATATTTTCATTTCTATTATTATTTTTCTTCACTTTACCACTCTCATTTTGTTGTTGTTAGTAGCAAGTTTAATTAAAATAAGGTGCCTTTTAGGCTCGACTAGCTTCATTTTATCTAGCGGTTCCTAATTTTACATTTTCATATTGAAAAGTTATTTGATCGTTTAAATTCAAATTGGATCATTTCAGGTAGTGCTGTGATTGTTGAGGCACAAAATTATTATTCATTGGATAGCAGTTAAAATTCAATTTTTACTCCTGGTACAATTTGGAAGCAGCTGAATTATCTAATACTTCAAGGAAGTGTTGTTACGTGGGTGTAATGGAAATATTTTTTAATTAATTTTGTTATATACTTATTGTACTCAAATTATATGGCACACCTTGTGCTAGTAATTTCTTGATTTGGAGGATAAATTTCTATTTTGTCTTTAATAAAAAGTTGTAGGATCCTTAGATGAATTTTCCAAATAACATAAGTTAATCTGCACAATAGAATTTAATAGATTAGTGCTAATAACATAATAATAACATGAAATTTAAAAGTAATATTATTTTTGTTTTAGAGTAGAATATACTTAAATGTGTATTTCTTTAAAGATAAATATATTTTTAAATAATTATATATTAGCTAGGTTTGTTCTAGTATAAAGAAAAATATAAAACATTATTGACTAATAGATTATGTATAGTGTGTTGAAATATGATACTATTCATAAGACTTTGCAACTTTAAAAATACAATTCTTTTATTTAATATTTTTTAAATGTGTAATTAGTTTATTT
>JBBPBS010000633.1:3042584-3058389 GCA_037974835.1 Cicer judaicum | reverse complement strand
TTTAAAATATAGTCTTAAGATTAATATTCATCTTTAATTCTTAATTTTTCATGTTTTATTTATTTTTCTTATATTTGAATATAAAATTTGTCACGTATTTAAAAAAAAATAGTATTATCAACCTAGAGTGACACTATTGGTCAATAACATAATATTTTAAGTATACAATCATAAATTTAATTTTTAATGAATTTGTACGAAGAAAAGATTTGTTAAAAATTGTCAACCTCTTAAATAATATGTACATAAAAGTATTTGTTTTTGACTTTCCGTTGAGATACCTTAAACAACTAATAAAAAATTTATATTATTTTTCAAGTTTCTCGTTCAGGTAAAAAAACTAATTTACCTTTCCATTATAGTATTTTCTTTGGTTCATTATAGTATTTGTTATTACTAATTAAAATAAAATGTAAAATAATATAAAGTATTTTAAGAAAGAAATATAAAGAAAATAGAAAAGAAAAGTAATTTATATACAAATACCAGGATAATGCTGTAATGATGTTATTTAGGAGCTTATGGTAAATTCGATGAAATAATTTGAAACTAAGAAAGATGAGTCGTCAGCAGGTCCCCCGCGCAAGAAACTAAGCGCCCGAAAAATAAAGTGTGGCATTATTGGTAATAAATAGCAAATAGAGAGGGTAAACAACAGAAAAGCAATCCAAAGATTCCATTTCCTAAAATTTGAAGATGAAAAAATGCTGGCTTCTCTTTAGAGCGCTTTAATCCAAAAAATAAACCCACTTTTCATATCATTATTTTTACAAACAAATATTTTTGGTACACTTAAACCAAAGCCTCTGTTCTCTGTTCTTCTCTCTTGCATTAAATCAACACTTTCGATCTTCACGATCTTCTTCTTTTCAACTTCTCACAGGTAACCGTCTATTTCTTTATTCAAATTTTTCGTTTCCTTCTTTGCGTTTCATTTCGTATTGAATTCAATTCCTCAACCTCTTTTAGTTGAAGTTCTTGAGTTTCTTTCTATCGTTTAGTTTCAGTTTTTGAATTCGATCCGATCAACTTAATCTTCTTTGAAACTGAAGTCATGCATGCTTCAATTTAATTCTATCGGGTTCTACTTGATTGTTATTGTTTCTTTGTATTCTCCGCAGTTGCAACTGATTTTGATTTGAAGTTAGTTAATCTTGTTTGCTTGATCTTTAACCTGAATAATTTATTGAACTATTAATCCTGTAAAAGATTACGATCTTTGATGATTCTGTTGTGTACTTCACTATCAAATTTAATGAAAAAACTGATAAATTGCTGTTATTCAAAATCAGCATGTTTTAGTATTGATAAGGCAAAAAAGAGCATAGGTTGAAGCTCAACCTTCTTTTTTCTTGCATTGTTTAATTTTCTGTATCTTTAATATATATATTTTTTATTTATTTCTCTATAGGTGGTTGCAATCTTGTTCTTGGAGCTTAACAGATTCAGGAGAGAAAAGTAGAAGGATAATTGAAAGTTTCTATCTGAACAATATCTAAGGTACTCATTTATTCGAATTTACCAAAATAGTGATAGTTATAACAATATTGACCATCGGTTATAGGTATTTTCTTTGTTAATGTTTTCTCCATTTTTGTCTATGTAATATACTATTTTTTTGAATTACTCTGTAATATACTATTACTGAGTTTTTTTTTTTAATAGCGAAGATTCCCGAAGTAGTTGTCGTTGTGCCAGAGTGTAGCTGAGTTGTTGGTGTATATTAGTGGTTCCGTTTCTTTGTTTTTATTAAAATCAGTAATATATCTTTTTGAAAGAATTAAAATTGATAATCTAATCTCATGTTGATTATTATGTTTTCAAAAAACGATCCGTGTTAAATCCTAAAAATAGCGTAAAATTTGGCCCAGTTGGGCGTTAAATTAAAAAGCTTTTAAGTGTTTGGGACCAGACTCGGAGTAGCCGACCGAATTTATAATTAATAATCTTTTTCTCCATTTAAATTTTTTTTGTTACATAATCACACTTTGGTTTAGTAGTAACAGTAATGATGTCAATCTTATCTAGTGTATCTTTTTGACACTCAAATTCAATGGAGGACCCAAACAATTACACGTTTATCTTTTCTAGTTTTCTAGTTTATGGCCCCAGTTAATCACATAATCCATAACTGAACCCGATTTCCACCATAAGAAACATTATAGTCGGTTGTTTGAATGAACTCCAAATACTTCAATCGTTCCTATATTTAAATTTGAATAACTTTTCTTTCCCAAAAAAAAAAAAGATCAATAACTTTTGTTTTCCCTGCTGCAAGTGTTTGTGTTGGATTTCCTGCAATATTTTTTTATTGCGATATCATGGTACACCGTACAGGTACACCTCACCTCTTGTGGTAGAGCGTTGGTGCTGAAAGGCTGACCATGTACTATATCATCTTATATGTTATAAAAAATAAAAACGGTTATGGGCTACATTTTTGTACACCAAGTTATTTTACCATGATTTATTTTTGTCTGTCATGTTTGATGAATAAAAAAAAATTAATTGCACAGGAAGCTGCAAGATTTGTGTTGCTAAGTTTTGTTTTGACAATTTGTGTTGTTATATTACAGAGACGTTTTCAGCAATTTCTTAAAAAACAGATTCCTTTTTTTGAAAGGAAAAAAAAATAGATTCTTCAAAGATAAACGTCTAGAAAATTGTGTGTGCCTCAGTGCTCAAATATAAAATTATTGTGTTAAATTTTCAGCTCTTCACTTCCTGGAGTTTACATGGTGAACAACTTATCTTTGACTTGATACTGCTAAGAAATTGGATATCAGTGGAAAAGATGGGGAAACGTCACTTGAGAGAGTCTATAAAGTCGCTCTTTGGAAGTCACATTGACCCTGATAAAGAAGAGCAGCTCCAGGGAGCTAAAACAGGTACAATCTCTATCGACAATTATACTCTGCCCCATGACAGTAGAAATGTGATATCATGGAAGTTCACGATGAAAAATATGCTATGATTTATGTACATCACCTTATGGTGATCAAACAAATGATTTGAGGTTTTTCTACTTTTCTTACAGATTTTGAAGACAAAGTGAAAAGGATGTTGAAACTTATTAAAGATGACAACCTTGAAGAGGATGGTACCCCAGTAGAACTTGTGGAAAGTCAACCACTTGCTGAATTGGTTGAGGAAGTCCACAATCAATACCAATTGCTTTATGCACAATATAATCATCTGACAGGCGAGTTAAAGAAAAGGATCAAGGGCAAGCCAGAAAAGGGAAGTTCTTCATCTAGCTCTGACTCAGATTCAGATAATTCTTCAAAAAATAAAGACAGCAACAATGGACAACCGCAATTTGAATTTCAAAATATAATTGATGGATTAAAGCAAGAACTTAATGTGGTGCATGTGGAAGTCGCTGATTTAAAGCGGAAGTTGGCAACTGCACAAGAAGAGAAGGAGGAAATAAATTCAAAATACCTAGCAGGACTGAACAAGATACAAGAAGCAGACAAAATTAATATGGATTTGAAAACTGATGCTGAGGCATTAGGGATTCAAAGATCAAAACTTTTGGCTGAGAATACTGAACTTAATAAGCAACTGGAGATTGCTGGTAAAGTAGAAGCTGAACTGAGTCAAAGATTGGATGATATGAAGACAGAAAACAAAAGATTGGCCATGGAGAAAGAGACATCTCTTCGACAGATTGACGAGGAAAAGAAGGTTACAGAAGGCCTGAGAAACCTTATCGATCAACTGAAAGATGATAAGGTAGTGATTGAGAAAGAACTACAAGCAGCAACAGATGAACTTTCTTTTGTGAAGCAGCAATTGGAACATGCAGAACAGCAAATTACAAGTATAAGCCACAATCTGGAGGTTACAAAGGAAGAAAATGAATCATTAAAAGTGAAACTTTCACAGGCTTCAAATGAGATTCAGCTGTCTCAGAACAGAATACAAGAATTTGTTGCTGAATCAAGTCAGTTAAAGGAGAAACTTGATGAGAGAGAAAAGGAAGTTTCAACCCTCACTCAGATGCATGAAGGGCATCAGATTAAGTCCTCAGATCTAATCAGGGAATTAGAATTACTGCAAAACCAGAAAAGAGATGTGGAGGAGCAACTTAAGAGCTGCACCACTGAAGCAAGGGAACTGGGGGAGCACAATTTAGGGCTGCGAAACCAAATTTCAGAACTTCAAATGAAGTCCAAAGAAAGAGAAGATGAACTATCTGCTACCATGGAGAAACTTAAAGTTAATGAGAGTGAGTTATCTTTCAAAATATCAGATTTGACATCTCAGGTAAACACTCTGTTGGCTGATATAGGCTCATTACAAACTCAGAAAAATGAACTGGAAGAGCAATTAACTTTTAAAAGTAATGAAGCTTCAACTAAAGTCGAAAGCATTACAAATGAGATGAATGCATTGCAGCGGGAAGTGGAGTCTCTACAAAACCAGAAGTCTGACTTGGAAGTTCAGATAGAGGAAAAAATCCAAGAAAACTCTAAGTTTATAATTCAAATTCAAAGTCTGAAAGAGGAGGTTGACAGAAAAACTCTGGAACAAGAGAGACTGACGGAAGACAAAGAAAATTTAACAGAATCACTGCAAAACCATAAAAGAGATATGGAAGAGCAACTAAAGAGCTGCATCGCTGAAGCAAGAGAACTGGGAGAGCACAATTTAGGGCTGCAAAACCAAATTTCAGAACTTGAAATGAAGTCCAAAGAAAGAGAAGATGAACTAACTGCCATCCTGGAGAAACTAAAAGTTAATGAGAGTGAGTCATCTTTCAAAATATCAGATTTGACATCTCAGACAAACAATCTGCAGGCCGATATAGGCTCATTACAAGCTCAGAAAAATGAACTGGAAGAGCAATTAACTTTTAAAAGTAATGAAGCTTCAACTCAAGTCGAAAGCATTACAAATGAGGTGAATGCTTTGCAGCAGGAAGTGGAGTCTCTACAACACCAGAAGTCTGACTTGGAAGTTCAGATAGGGGAAAAAATCCAAGAAAACTCCAAGTGTATAATTCAAATTCAAAGTCTGAAAGAGGAGGTTGACAGAAAAACTCTGGAACAAGAGAGACTGACGGAAGACAAAGAAAATTTAACAGAATCACTGCAAAACTATAAAAGAGATATGGAAGAGCAACTAAAGAGCTGCATCGCTGAAGCAAGAGAACTGGGAGAGCACAATTTAGGGCTGCAAAACCAAATTTCAGAACTTGAAATGAAGTCCAAAGAAAGAGAAGATGAACTAACTGCCATCCTGGAGAAACTAAAAGTTAACGAGAGTGAGTCATCTTTCAAAATATCAGATTTGACATCTCAGATAAACAATCTGCAGGCCGATATAGGCTCATTACAAGCTCAGAAAAATGAACTGGAAGAGCAATTAACTTTTAAAAGTAATGAAGCTTCAACTCAAGTCGAATGCATTACAAATGAGGTGAATGCTTTGCAGCAGGAAGTGGAGTCTCTACAACACCAGAAGTCTGACTTGGAAGTTCAGATAGGGGAAAAAATCCAAGAAAACTCCAAGTGTATAATTCAAATTCAAAGTCTGAAAGAGGAGGTTGACAGAAAAACTCTGGAACAAGAGAGACTGGCGGAAGACAAAGAAAATTTAACAGAATCACTGCAAAACTATAAAAGAGATATGGAAGAGCAACTAAATAGCTGCGTAGCTGAAGCAAGAGAACTGGGAGAGCAAAATTTAGGGCTGCGAAACCAAATTTCAGAACTTGAAATGAAGTCCAAAGATGTAGCAGATGTACAATCTGCTATCCTGAAGAGACTAAAAGTTAAAGAGAGTGAGTCATCTTTAAAAATATCAGATTTGACATCTCAGATAAACAACCTGCAGGCTGATATAGACTCATTACATGCTCAGAAAAATGAACTGGAAGAGCAATTAACTTTTAAAAGTAATGAAGCTTCAACTCAAGTCGAAAGAATTACAAATGAGGTGAATGCATTGCAGCAGGAAGTGGAGTCTCTACAACACCAGAAATCTGACTTGGAAGTTCAGATAGGGGAAAAAGTCCAAGAAAATTCCGAGTGTATAATTCAAATTCAAAGTCTGAAAGAGGAGGTTGATAGAAAAACTCTGGAACAAAAGAGATTGATGGAAGACAAAGAAGATTTAACCATGCACATAAAGAACCTGGAATTTGAGATGAGCACTATAAAGAGCAACACTAGTGAAGATGAAGAGAAAATAAGGGCCAACATCCAAGAGATCAGTCATCTGACACAGCAGAAGTTGGAGCTAGATGACAGAATAGCAGAATTGGAGAAAAAGACAGCAGAGAGAGAATCAGAGTGCTCAGTTCTCCAGGATAAACTTATTAAGGCAGAGGAAGAGGGTTCGGCTCAAACATTGGCCTGCAATGAACAAATTGAGAATCTTAAACATGATTTGTTTTCCGTGCAGAATAAGATGCAGGATTTAGATCAAATGAACGAAAATCTGAAGTTAAAGTTGGAATCCGCACACAGCCAGAAGACGGAAGTTGAAGAACAATTGAGAGCAAAAGACAGTACAATGGACACTTTAAAGCAAAAAATGAGTAAAGACAGACAGCAAATAAAGATTAACACGGATGAGATCAGTCAACTGAGAATGGCAAACTTGGAGCTAGATGACAAAATAGATGAATTGGAGAGAAGATTAGCCGCAAAAGAATTTGATATCTCAGTTCTCCGGGATAAATATTTTAAGGAATGGGAGGAAGATGTTTCAGGAAAAATAATTCCTTACAAAGCCCAAATTGAAGATCTGCAAAAGGACTTGCTTTCCTTACAGAAAACAAAAGAAGAATTGGAGCTCTCCAGCAAAAAAACCGGAAAAGAACATGCAAAATCCCTCAAAATGGTAGCTAAGTTGGAACGCCAAGTTGAAGACCTCAAAAGAGACCTGGAAGAGAAAGGAGATGAGATCAGCACTTTGCTTGAGAATGTCAGCAATCTTGAGGTAAAGCTTCGCCTGTCAAATCAAAAGCTCCGGGTTACAGAACAATTGCTAAGTGAAAAGGAAGAGAGTTTTAGAAAGGCAGAAGAAAAGTTTCAGGAAGATCAGAGAGCACTTGAAGACAGGATTGCTACTTTGTCATTTGAAGTTACTGCTAACAAAAAAGCTTTTCATGAAACTATCACAAATGTTAAAGTGTGTGTCAATAGTGTGATATCTGGGATAGATACTGTAAGCTTGAAATTTTCTGACGACTGCAAAAATCATGAGAACCGCTTCTCAAACATCTCACATGAGCTTCAGGTTGCAAAAGAATATGTTGGGGAGATGAATAGGGAAAAGGGGCAGTTAAAGAAAGACAAAAACGGTTTGTTGGAGGAGCTGCAGGGTAAAAAGGAAGAGGAATTGATTCTGAGGGAGAAGCTTGAGAAGCTAGAGACAACTGTTGTTCAACTTAAGAAGACCCTTGGAGAACTAGAGAAGGTGGTGAAAGAGAAAGAGGAAGGTATATTGGACTTGGGAGAGGAAAAGAGGGAGGCTATTAAGCAGCTCTGTATCTGGATTGATTATCACCGTGAGCGTTATGACTATCTCAAGGACATCATATCAAAGACTAGGAGGGGCCAGAGAGCAGCATAAATCATTTTCTTTCTCTTTTAATGTACCTTTGTTCAGTTAGGTATTATGGTGATTTGGCATATAATTAGCTCATTTTTTCCTGTGAAATAATTCTTTTTGTTTTTCATTTTACAAACATGAGTGTGTTTATAATTTGATTTTCCCCAGTGAGTTCTGTTCTTCTCTTGTATTTGAATTGAATAATCATAGTGAGGTCTTTTTGTTCAATATAAAATTTTGGATAAACAAGTCTCATTCATATTTATAATACTGCAGATTGCTTGAGGCTCCACTATTCTCTTTATGATCATTCATTTTTAGTAATATCAGTCACCACTCCCTCAACTCCTGTTAGAAGATAAATAAAAATGAAAATGAGTGATCATGCATGACATGTGGGATTTTTCATAAGCAACTAGACGGGTTATACAAATTAGAACCTCTAATTTTAATAATATATTTCTCAGTTGTCTTGGCACATCCCACACAAGGCAAGTCTACAAACAACACACATGGAGATGGTTCTTCAGGAGTTAAAAAATATAAAGAAGGCAGTTATACTCATAAGGAAGGTGCAGGAGTTTAAATTCATAGGTGTTTGGTGGGTGATTAGCATATAAATCTAAAATCTTATGCCACAGCACATTTAGTGTGTCTGCCAATAAAAACCTTAGTTTTAATATATCATTTGGAAAAAAATTCAAACTTCAAGGTTGATGGTGCATGGTTATTTGATTTATATAGACAGAGAGGAAGACTAATGGTAGTAGTGCCAAGTTTTTCATGGTTATTTTCATGCATGGTATGTGTGATCATGTGTGTAAAGTGTAGTACTAGTAGTTCATTAGAACTACATGGAGAAACCACGTCTATCTTTGATATCATTTGAGTTTTTCTCATTTATGGTGACACATCGTGATTGTGATTTTGAAAAATACACTAATTTTGTACATTATTAGAATCTTCTTGTTTTGCCTTTAAAAGTGACTTCAAATTCTAACGACTTCATTTAAAAAAAACAGTTAATGTTGAACTGTAACACAATAAATTATAGAATTTAGAAAAGATCACACCAAAGATACATAATCGGTAAAAAGAAGAAGATAGACACATTATTAAATATAAATAACAAATATGTGCCATCTAACTACAAATTAATCTTTATTTAAGTCTACAAAAAGTTGATCCTGGCATTACCTTTCAACAAGTCAACATTGGTTCATTTGAATAAAAGAGTGGATAGCCCATTAGCATTTCATACATTTATAGCTCCCAAAGACCGCCTGGAAGCATTAGAACAGCCTCATCATAATCTATTGAAAGTATATGAAGTTTATAAAAACCAAGAAAAATTGAAAGTAATTTCGAAAAGGAGAACTAGAAAAAACACATTATTTTTATAATATACCTATCACATTCCATGCCATATATTATTTCTTCTTTATAACTTCAGGGGCAATATATTGAAGCGATTCTTTGATAGAACTCCAAAGTCCTCGATTTAGATAAGATCACAGTAGATGACAACGCTTTTTCTCAAGAGTTGTAAAGTTGGTATTTCTATCAAAGATGCTTTAATCAATAATGCCATAAAGAATTAAGGAAATAGATATAAACTAATATGTAAGTAAAAATAACCTTTTTGCAAACTAAAATAACATTATTATAAAGGGAATATGCATTTTTAATATAAATTAGTTTTATAATTACAACAAATGAGAAATTAGTATGTATTTGGTAATTATTTTTAAAATATAACTATATAGTAAGCTTAACTGACAATATGATGAACTTTCTTTCATAAAAAAAATATATTTTCGTTTCTTCAATATAAGTCATTCTAGTTTGATAATTTGTTTAATTTTATATGCGTTTTATGACATATAGGAAATTAAAGGAATTTTTTTAATTATATCCTCTACTATTTATATCCTATCTTTTTTTAATTCTTTTAATTTATCTTTCTTTCTTTGTTACAGAAAAGTAATATAATAAGAAAGCAAGACAACATTATTAAATATAAGAAAACAAATAAATTAAACACAACTAAGATCTACATCCTATAATTCAATAAAACAAAAAGTTTTCTACACATAATTTAAGACAAATAAATTAGCAGCTTTAATCGAGATTTCATAGTATGTATATCCATTATAATATAAATCATTTTTCAACTTCAAATTCAAATCCACTATATGTGGTCTATGATTTCTCTAAATAAATTATAAATCTAACCGTCTTTTAACGAAAGAAGTTTAGGATATTTATCTTTTAAAAATAATTTTTATTTTATCATTTTGTGGGACATTTATTTTATTTTTGACTAGCAAGTTTCATGTGTTTGAAACCAAAATATATTATATTTTGTGTGTAAAAATCATTACTCGACTAAATACCTCAAAGATTATGTTTAAAATGCTCATAGGATTGAGTCTAGTTTTAACTCCAAAAAATAATCAATTAAAAAAGATAACTATATTTTAAACAATGCTCAAAATACTAACCATGGTCATTTGGTTACATGTTTTACATGTAAAATCTCCGATAACCCTTTTTGAAAATAAATATGAAAGAACATGTTTTTAGACTAAAAAAATAATGAAACTTTTTAACTAAGAAACATTCTGCAAGAAACCACGCATCTCATAACTTAAAGCCATTTAATTTTCTAAAATTCATTTACTAAAATTGTTTTAGTTCTTTTCGTTAAAACGAAATTCTCAATATTGTAATCAAAATTTGTTTTGAGCAAAATTTTGTTACATTTTCAAAATACTAATTTTTGTGACAAACCCTCCTTACTTAAAAACTCTAAATCGTCAGAACTATGAAAAATCATATACTAAAGTTATAAAATTTTATTTTTTTCACAAATTTTGAGAATTTTAGTGTTTATCATTCAACCATCATACATACAAGATCAATATTTTAATTTTAAAGATTTTTTAAAGAAAATGTCGTCCATATTAAAATCAATAATATCCTAATCATTTCCAGGTTTCTTAAAAAAAAAAATCTCTTTATTCTTTCAACCCTCCTTGAAATGATTTTTTCTCACAATCACTAACAAGATTTTTCTAAAATCATGATAAAAATTAACGATAGACTTCAACAACAACATGCAAGTGTTTGATCAAATATACAAGAATGAAAATTCACATGCAAGCTAAAAATTCATATTTTCTTGATTAAAAAATTAAAGTTGTTAGAACTGTTATCAAACTCTAGAACAACATGCAAGTGTCGCGTTAAATTGATAAATAAAAAAATTGAGAACATTTAAGTGAAACACTTATATTAAAAAGTTTCATAATGGTACACCACTCAAACTAGATTTGCTCTTTTGCGACCCTCTCTTCCGCCACCCTTTTCGGACTCTAAAACTGAAATAAAACTATCTTTTTTAAATTAGGTTTTTAATAATTGAGAAACTATAATCCTAATTCTAAAATCATTGACCTATATGAACTTGAATTAGGTTTTGAATGAATTTTGTAAATCGTCAAACTATGAAAAATCATATAACAAAGTTATAAAATTTTATTTTTTTCACAAATTTCGAAAATTTCAGTATTTATCATTCAACCACCATCATCGGCAAGATCAATACTTTGATTTTAAAGATTTTTTTAAGAAAAATGTCATGCATGTTAAAATCAACACTATACTAATCATTTCCAAGTTTATTGCAAAAAAAAAAATAAAAGAAATCTTGTATTCTTCCAACCCTCAGTTGAAATGATTATTTCTCACAATCACCAACAAGATTTTTCTTAAATCATGATAAAACTTCACAATAGACTTCAATAAAAGCATGCAAGTGTTTGATCAAATATACAAGAATGAAAATTAACATCCAAGTTAAAAACTTATATTTTCTTAATTAAAAAATTAAAGTCGTTAGAATTGTTATTAAACTCTATATCAACTTGCAAGTGTCACATTAAATTAATAAAGAAAAATTGAGAACATTTAAGTTAAACACTTGTATTAAAAAAAAGTTTTATAATAGTACACCACCCATATTAGATTTACTCTCTCGTGACCCTCTCTTCGGCCACTTCTTTCGGATTCTAAAACTGAAATAAAACTATCGTTTTTAAATTAGGTTTTTAATAATTCAGAAACTAAAATCCTAATTCTAAAACCATTCACCTATAAGAACTTGAATTAGGTTTTAAATGACTTTTGTAAGTGATGTTTTTCTCCTTCAATGCTTTATTGATTCTTAAATCATGCACTTTTCTAAGTCCAATAATGCAAAAGGTACTAGTTGCATTCTTAATTGTATTTGAAACTCGGTTACTACTTTGATTCAATGATTATTGTTGTTTTCATTTGAAGTTTGTTAATCTTGTTTGTTGATCTTTAATCCGAATATTCTTTTTGTGCTATTAATTAGTCTTGCAAAAGATCTCAATCTTTGATAATTTACTGAGGAATTTAATGGGAAAAAGTAATAATTGGAAGAAAACTTTTGCTGTTATTCAAAATCAGTATTTCTTTTTTTAGTATTTACGGCAAAAAAGAACGTAGGTTGAAGCTCAATCTTCTTGTTTCTTGCATTGAATTTATTTGCTGTGTCTATATTGATTATTTTTTTTCATTTTCTTTATAGGTGCTTAATAGTTTCGGAAGAAAATTGTAGAAGAATATGTAAGGTACTTATTCATATTTACCAAAATTATTAATATTGAGCGTCGATACTAGGGTTTATCTTTGTTAATGTTGAACTCAATCTTTGTTGAAGGGAAGTTCTTCATCTAGCTTTGACTCAGATTTGGATTATTCTTCAAAAATAAACAACTGCAATTGAAAACTGATTTGAAAACAACTGCAATTAAACATCTACACATGAAGATACAAGAAGCAGACAAGATTAGTATCGATTTGAAAACTGATGATGGGGCATTTGGGATTCAAAGATCAAAATTTTTGGCAGAGAATACTGAACTAAATAAGCAACTCGACATTGCTGGTAAAGTAGAAGCTGAACTGAATCAAAGTTTGGAGGATATGAAAACAGAAAACGAGGAAAAGAAGATTACAGATGAGATGGTAGTGATTGAGAAAGAATTCCAAGCTGCAATAGATGAAGTTTCTGTTCTGAAACAGCAATTGAAACATGCAGAACAGCAAATAAGCCAGAATCTGGAGGCCACAGTGGAAGAAAATGAATCATTAAAAGCAAAACTTGAATTAGTTGCTGAATCAATTCCAATAAAGGAGAAACTTGATAAGAGAGAAAATGAAGCTTCAAACCTCACTGATATGCAGAAGTTGGAGCTATATGACAGAATAGCAGAATTGGAAAAAATATCAGCAGAGAGAGAATCGGAGTTGTCAATTCTCCAGGATAAACTTAAGAAAGCAGAGGAAGAGGGTTCGGCTCAAATATCGGCTTGCAAAGAGCAGATTGAGAATCTTAAACATGATTTGTTTTCCATGCTTAATCAGATACTTGGTTTAGATCAAATGAGAAAAGATCTGAATTTAAAGTTGGAATCTGCACACAGAGAAAAGAAGGAAGTTGAAGAACAATTGAGAGCCAAAGAGCGTCATATAGACACTTTAAAGCAAAGTCGGAGTAAAGAGAAAGAGTATATAAAGAATAGCATGAATGAGATGAGTCAACTGAGATTGGAGAACTTGCAGCTATATGATAAAATAGATGAATTGGAGAGATTATCAGATGCAAGAGAATTTGAGATTTCTAGACTCCACGATAAACTTTATCAGGAATGGGAGGAAGAGGCTTCAGGAAAAATAAATGTCTTCAAAGCCAAAATTGATAATCTGCAAAAGGACTTGCTTTCCATGCAGAAAACAAAAGAAGAATTTGAGCTCTCTTACAAAAAAAGCAGAAAAGAACATGCAAAAACCATCAAAATGGTAGCTAAGTTGGAACGCCAAGTTGAAGACCTCAAAAGAGACCTGGAAGAGAAAGGAGATGAGATCACCACTTTGCTTGATAATGTCAGCAATCTTGAGGTAAATCTTCGTCTGTCAAATCAAAAGCTTCAGGTCACAAAACAATTGCTAAGTGACAAGGAAAAGGGTTTTAGAAAGGCGGAAAATCAGAGAGCACTTAAAGACAGGATTGCTACTTTGTCAGCACAAGTTACTGCTTACAGTAAAGCTTTTCATGCAACTAGCACAAATGTTAAAGTGTGTGTCAACAGTGTGATATCTGAGATAGATACTGTAAGCTTCAAATTTTCTGAAGACTACAAAAATCATGAGAACCGCTTCTCAAAGATCTCACATGAGCTTCAGGTTGCAAGAGAATGTATGAGGGAGATGAATAGGGAAAAGGGGCAGTTAAAGGAAGAGGAATTGATTCTGAGGGAGAAGGTTGAGAAGCTAGAGGCAACAGTTGTTGAACTAGAGAAGATGATTAAAGAGAAAGAGGACTTGGGAGAGGAAAAGAGGGAGGCCATTAGACAGCTCTGTGTATGGAATGATTATCACCGTGAGCGTTGTGACTATCTCAAGGACATCATTTCAAAGACTCTCAGAGGCCAGAGAGGATCATAAATCCTTTGCTCTTTTTTTTTTTTTTTTTATTTATGTTGGTGATTTGACATATAATTAGCTCATTTTTTTCTGTGAGATAATTCTTTTGTTTTTCATTATACAAACATGAGTGTGTTTGTAATTTGATTTGAGTTTTCTTAGTTAGTTCTGTTCTGGTCTTAAATTTGAATTGAACAATTGTAGTGAGGTCTTTTTGCTCAATAAAAAATTAGAACCATGCAAGCATCATGCATGACATGTGGCATTATCCATAAGCAACTAGAACCTCTAATTTTCATATTGTATTTCTCAATTTACTATGCAAGTCTACAAACAACACACATGGAGATGGCTCTTCAAAAGTTTCCTCTGTCTTGGGTTGTTCCTTCCCATTTCAAAGAAGAATAAAATCTATTCAGACTAGAGTCGGTAATACTCCAGAAATTTGTAAGAAAAGTAGAATGCCAAAAATAAAGAGTAGTTAACAATATAAAATGTAGTTTATAATATAAAATATTGTTAATTTATCTGTAATAGGCTGCAACAAAGAAGGAAGATGTATAATTGATAGTTTTAAATAAAAAGATGATATAAAAATAAAATTTACTTTCAATAAAAAAAATTGAAAATAGTTAATTTAGATAAAAGTCAAATTCATTAATTAATATTTGATTAACAATATCTTTTTTAATGTAAATAATTAAATTATTTTATAAGAAATTTATTGTCTATTTTCATTGTTGATAAATATTAAATATTCCAACTTTGTATAAAAATTACAAATAATTGGGAAGCCAAGGAGCAACTTGGAGAACTACGTAGTTTTGTCGACTACCTTACTAGTTAGATATGGTTTGATAAAATAAAAAAGAAAATATATCAGTAAAAAAAATAGTACTTATAAAATTTTTAAATTTTGATTTTAATCACTATAATAAAAGTTACATTTTTTTAGTCCTTATAAATTATTATATAAATAATTTTATATAAATAATTTTAGAAATTAATATGTATCATCAATGTAAAATTATTTTATACGAATAATCAATTACAATTATAGTGTAATTATAATCTCATGCAATTGTAAAAATATAATGACATATCAAAATAATAAATAATATTATATAGTATATTATCAGTTTTTTTTACAAATAAATCACGAACGCTAAAATTTTAAGTTGAGAAAATTAATCGTACTCGAGGTATTTGGTTAAAATAGTGAAATCAATTAAAAAATAACACATATAACTTGTGTTTTTTGTTACTGTTTTTTATTATAACAATAAACATTTTTCCAAAATATATGGTTCTTGATTGTTACACTGACGATGGATAGTCTATGTTCTCATAGTTTTATTTCATGTTGGAATATCAACATTCAACGTATACTTTTGATTTCTTTTTCAAATTTACAATATTATAAAAAATTATTTTATAAAAATTAAATTTAAAATTTGATTTTTTTTATACTTTTGTTATTTTTATCTTGAATTTATGATGTTTAAAAAATTTATATTTAGTTTATTTTTAGATGAAAAGTTTGAAATTTTATAAATAAATTTTTTATAATGTTCTAATGTTTGAAAAAAAGTATTAATTTAAAAATTAAAAGACAACTAAATATATTTCGTAAAATTATTTGTAGAGTAATTTTATAAAAATAAAAAATATTTAAAAAATTATAGAACTAAAAGTAAAGTTTTTTTTTTTTTTTTTTTTT
>JBBPBS010000633.1:3016769-3042289 GCA_037974835.1 Cicer judaicum | reverse complement strand
TATAAAAACGCTTATTTATCTCTTATATGTGAAATGCAACTATAAAGTAGGCTTACATGATAATATGATGAATTCATTTTCAATAAAAAGGAAAAAAAACATTATATGAACAATAAGTGAGGAGAAGTGATTTTTTTATGGAGAGGCTACATTGTTATTGATGTAGCTAAATATCACTAGAAGGGGGGTTAAATAGGGATTTTGCTGTTTTAAAAATAATTTCTAAGTGTTTTAAAAATTATCCTCTCGCTGAGGATGGGTAGCTCGAGGATGCAATTTTTCAAATCGTTAGATCTAATTTGAGCAAAAGAGTAGGAATAGAGTAAGAGAGAGACACACACAATTTTATGCTGATTCACCCAAAGATGGCTACGTCTAGTCCTCACACCCTTGTGAGATTTTACTAACTTTCAAACAGATCGATCCTCAACCCGAGGATGATTACAAACCGTGTATTCTTTAGCTTCACCAAGCTTACAATCAATTTCCGAATATTTCCAAGTGTAACTCACAAGGAAATTACAAAGAGATTTGAGAGTGATTGATACTTAATACTTTCTCAAAAGATGTACAAATATATAGTGTAGGATCAAAGAAAGTAAGAAGTTAGGGTGTTTTGCTCTTGATTAGCTTTAAGATGCTTAATCTTTTTATGCAAGTGTGTTGTGTCTTGATGAAGAACAGCTTGTTGTAATTTATAGAGTTGTGATGTTCATTTCATAAGCCAAGCCTTTTATGACCGTTGGAAAATCCATTTGAGAAATGCCAAGGTTTTTCTTCATATTTACAAAAATGTCATTCAGCTCATTTGATGTATGCCTTCCATGTTTTAGTACGAGGTAGTTGTTTTCTTGGCACTTGGGGACACGTGATGTCCTATTCTCTTCCCTTTCTTTAAGGTTTGAATATTGTGTGTAGTCCTTTTCCTTCTCTTTCTTCAATGCCTTTAAAGCTTCACGTGTGAGCTTTTTCTCTTTCCTCCATTTAATGCCTTCAACCAACATGTGATGTCCTATTCATTCATTTCTTCAAGACTATGTGAAGGCTTCACGTGAATGCTTCTTGCCTTGCCTTAGGACATGTGATCCATTTATTTAGGGCATGTTTCTTGTTACCTTTTTGAATATTTGAATTTATAATCCTTTTGTATCACATAAAGGTGCATATAGCCTTTTGCCTAAGAAGCCTAAGATGTGATGTGTTGCTTTCATAAAGTGTTGGGATGCATTTCAAAATGTTGACTTTAGGCACATGCTACTATCATCATTCATCGGACCTTTCTTTTGCACTCTTGCCACTTTTCTTCACAAGACTTTCTTTGAATATTTTTAATAGTATTTTGCCTTTATTGAATGAATCAAACAATTCATTCTTTAATACCATTCAGCCCTTGTTGACTGAATTCAAATAATTCATTTTATAATACTATTGGGCCCTTGTTTAATGGACTCAAAACCGTGAGAATAGAAAACTGCAGTTTCCTCAGCTTGTGAGGCCATCCTCGACCTTTCCATACTTGGCATTTTTAACTCAAAATATTCTTCTTTTTCCTTGATGAATGATAACCTGTTTTCTTATATGAATACACTC
Source organism: Cicer judaicum (assembly GCA_037974835.1). Lineage (NCBI taxonomy): Eukaryota > Viridiplantae > Streptophyta > Magnoliopsida > Fabales > Fabaceae > Cicer > Cicer judaicum. The sequence goes on along the minus strand of JBBPBS010000633.1, from coordinate 3,040,699 downwards.
AAACGCACAGATTAGTCATTAAACATAATCATAATTTTTTAATTAATTTTGTTATCATTAAAACCAATTAAGAGAGATTTTGTCTCAACAATCTCCCCCTTTTTGATGATGACAAAATTCTTTAGATTATGATTTTTGTATTATGTAAGAATGAAATAATTTAACTCCCCCTCAATCATACAAGTGATAATTTTGAAAAATTTCCCTTTTAATCATTCAAGAAAAAGCAATTTTTTGAAATTATTCAACATTGAGGTAAATAGAACATTCATAAATCCCTAATATAAATTCCAGCAACTTAAGCAAAATATAATAGGTTTATGAATTCAGCCATAACATCAGATTAATTCAGTAAGCAAAACATAATATGAGTTTAAACAAGTTATCAAAGAGTTTAATCAACATAAGGCATAATATGAGTTTAAACAAGTTATCAAAGAGTTTAATCAACATAAGGCATAATATGAGTTTAAACAAGTTATCACAAAGTTTAATCAACATAAGACAAAATATAATCCATAATCTTACTCCCCCTGAATTAAGTCAACATCAAAAAGCCTAAAACAAATTAAAACAGAGTCATTCAGCGGAAGATGAATCTTCAGATGATGAAGATGTAGAGTTGCGGGCAAAAGAGAACTGGGTCGGTAGCATAGGAGGTTGATGATTTGCAGCAGCTGATGAACTCAAATGTTTGGTAACCCATTCCAAAATGAGCCCAAACTGAGCGGTGGTTTTTTGAAAGTGAGAAAAGTTAGCCAGCAAGTGCTTTTGATCTCTCCTAATCGTTTTGAGCAGCTTTAAAACCCTTTTGTTTTCAGTTTCTACCGATTTCATGCTGGTGGTAGGATCACGGGCCTTTTTGGATTTTGATTTTTTAACCTTATCCTTGGAGAAATTTGCAAAATTTTGGGGCCACAGAAGATTTGAATTTTTTGTGTAAATCTGGACCAGAATTAGATAAACCAATATTTGGAGAGATAGGGGAAGAGTTCAAACTTACTTGAGATGGAACTGTGGATTCTTTCTTATGCATGTTCCTATGAGGACTTTTGGAAGAGTGATGATCGTATGAGACGTTTAGATCAAAAAATAAATCCTCACCATCATCATCCTTAATTGGAGGAGTAGCAGTATGTGTTGATGAATCCTTACTAACTTGTGGAAGTGTTGAGCCAACAGAGTTAAAAGAGGGGGTGCGAGAATGAGATAGTGGCGACACAGACTTTTGTTTCTTTGAGGCAGTTTGTTCTTTCTTTGAGATGGGGTTCGGTTCAGGCATAGTAATGCGCATTTGTTTAATGTTTTTCAGAGAAAAGAAATTATTGCACTGAATGCTCTCTTCATCATCAAGTGGTACCTTAAAGAACTTAAATATTTTGGTTAAAATCATACCATAGGGAGTGGATCGACCTACTATTGCAACATTTAGCATGTAGCTGAATATGATATTGCCCAGATGAAGAGGTGTCCCAGTCAACAAATGATGAAGGATTAAAATGTCAAGTTCAGTTACCTTTTCATAATTCCCAGCTCGAGGTGCTATCGAGTGAACACAAATGTTGTGATAAATCCGACACATGGAAGGGAGGTTTGAGGCTATGAGCGGTTTCTTAGGATCTATTAGGATGTTTTGAAGAACTGAATTTCTAGTGACCAGATACTGTATATACCAAGTCTCAGCAAAACAATGTGTTCCAGCATCTTGTATGTCAAGGATTTTGCAAAGTGAAGTGGGGTTTACGTCCAAATGTACTCCCTTAAGTACAAAACTGAAACCTGTGCTTCCTTTACAGCCATTGCATGCTGCATAAAATGCCTTTACTAGCCTTAGGTATTGCAGTTCATTAACTCTAAAGAAAGAGGTCCAGCCAAATTTATCAAAAAATTTTATAACATTAAAGCCACCATTTTTCAAGTTGATTAGGTCGATATGCTTGCCATGAACCACAGATTTGTGAATCCATTTTGAGGTGTAGTTTAACTCCGAATATGTGGATTCAAAAAGAGAAACAAGAGGTGGTTTGGATGACCGAGATTTCTTTGAAGTCTTTTTAGGAGATTTAGTTTTCGGCCCTTTGGAAGAGGAAGGCTTGGAGGAAGATTTAGGGTTCGGTTTAGTAGAGGGTTTCCTTTTGAACTTTCCAAGTCAATGACATGCACAGTAGGGTCCTGAGGAATTTCTTTGTTTGAATGAACAGCCCCAGAGGACCTTTTGGTGGAAGTAGTGGGTTTTGAGGACTTCTTTGGTGTTTTGGAAGAAGGTTGAGGCGGATTAGAAGATGCCCTAGGAGGGGATACAAATTTTTGTTTAACTCCTTCCCCAGCGGATTTAGAACTGGAATAGTTTTCAGAATCAGTTTCTGGATCAAAAGGACGCATTTTCCGTTTGGCAATAGTTTTGATGCGTGCCATTGTTGTTGAGAGGAAGAAAGCGGTCGAGAAAGGAATTTGTGATGAAGAGAGAAAGAAACCTGAGTATTTTTGGAAAGAGAAACGTATGGAAGAGAGAGAGAAGAGAATTAAACTCGGAGAGAGAAAAATAAATAAAAAATTTAATGAGACGGAGAGAGAAGAAAATTTGAATTAAAAAAAATAATAATCAGGAGAGAGAAAAGGGATTTAATGAGAGAAGTGATGGGAAACGTGAAAGGCAAAAAAAATGTGATTGATTGATGGAGAGAGAACGGGAAAGGAAGACAGATATGTGAGAGAGATTGAAGGAGAGTTGTTGGATGATGGAGCGGGAATCATGGACTGTATTTAATACAATCTGCGCATTTATGTGGCGTATTTATCACGAGTCAGCCATTTAACCACTGGGTAAGAGGAAGCATGCGCATGGCCTTGGCAGATTTAACAAGAGGACATTTCACCTAAAAGAGTCTAAAGTCCTACTTTTTAATTTTTGACTTAATTTGAGGGATTAGATTTGCCATATATTTATCTCACAAAATTAAAATACTAATATACCAGAAAAATATTAAAATAATAAATTCAAGACAACAAAATTAAATTATTTAAATATCTTTGGGAAAATATGTGATTGAGAGTTCTTCTAAGATAAATTTAAACCGATCCTCTTGGAGAGGTTTGGTAAAAATATCAGCTAGTTGATTCTCAGTGTCAATAAAAATCAGTTCTAAATCTCCTTTTTGCACATGATCTCTTAGAAAATGATGTTTAATTTCAATGTGCTTAGATCTAGAGTGTTGAATGGGATTTTTAGAAAGATTTATTGCACTTGTATTATCACAGAGGATGAGAATTTGTGTGTACCTTAATGAGTAATCCTCAAGTTGATTTTTGATCCAAAGTAGTTGTGAGCAACATTGAGCGGCTGATACATACTCTGCTTCAGTCGTTGAAAGAGAAATGGTATTTTGCTTTTTGTATGACCAACTTATTAGTGATTTTCCAAGAAATTGGCAAGCTCCGCTTGTGCTTTTTCTTTCAACTTTGTCTCCCACGTAGCCCGCATCACAATAGGCTTTAAGATCAAGATTTGAGCACTTCTTGTACCATATTCCCAGATTTATAGTGCCAACAAGGTATCTAAAGATTCTTTTTACGGCTGTGAGATGAGATTCTTTAGGAGAGGATTGGAATCTTGCACAAAGACCGACTGCAAAGACTATGTCCGCTCTATTTGCTGTTAAATACAACAAGGATCCTATCATTCCTCTGTACTCCTTTTCAGAAATTGGAGTTCCTTTATCATCTTTGTGGAGTATGGAGGATGGATGCATAGGAGTTCCCATACTTTTAGCGGAACTCATTTTGTATTTGTTGAGTAGATCCTTGGTGTATTTTTCTTGAGATATAAAGATACCATCATCTCGTTGTTTAATTTGCAAACCAAGGAAGAATTTTAATTCTCTCATCATACTCATCTCAAACTCACTTTGCATAAGATTTGAGAAATCTTTGCACATCTTTTCATTTGTGGATCCAAATATTATGCCATCGACATATATTTGAACAATCAATAAATCTTTTTCATGAGTCTTCTTGAAAAAAGTTGTATCAATTTGACCCCTAATGAATCCATTTTCTTTTAGAAAAGAGCTTAACCTCTCATACCAAGCTCTAGGAGCTTGCTTTAAACCGTAAAGAGCTTTTGATAGTTTGAACACATGGTTTGGCCATTTCTCATCCTCAAACCCAGGAGGTTGACGAACATACACTTCCTCATTTAAGAACCCATTCGAAAAGGCACTTTTGACATCCATTTGAAATAGTTTTATACCTTTATGAGTAGCATAAGCCAAGAGGATTCTTATTGCTTCAAGTCTTGCTACGGGTGCAAACGTTTCATCATAATCAATTCCTTCTTGTTGATTATAACCTTGAGCCACTAGTCTTGCTTTATTTTTAATGACTTTTCCATCCTCATTTAATTTGTTTCTAAATATCCATTTAGTTCCAATAATAGATTTTTCAAGAGGATGGGGTACAAGATTCCATACCTTGTTTCTTTCAAATTGAGAGAGATCTTCCATCATAGCTTCAACCCATGATTTGTCACCAATAGCTTGATCAATCGTTTTGGGTTCAACTTGTGAGATCATGGCCATGTTGGTAGTGCTTTCCCTTAGAGAATTTCTGGTTCTAACTCCATCCTCCGTATTCCCAATGATTAGATCTAGAGGATGATGTGTGACTGTTTTCCATCCTCTTGGAAGTTGTTGAGAGATTTGGTCAGACTCATCCTCTTCGTGAGGACCGGGTACTTGAGAAGTTGACGGTTCATCATCTTCATTTTTATCCAATTTTTCTAAACACAAGTCATCAAACTCATCAAAAATAACATGCATGGATTCCTCCACAGTTTGAGTCCTAAGATTATATATTCTATAATCTTTTGACGTTGTGGAGTATCCTAGAAAAATTCCTTTATCCGATTTTGGATCAAACTTTCCCAAATTTTCTTTATTATTTAGAATGTAGCAATAACACCCAAAATATGAAAATAGAAAATATTTGGTTTTCTCCCTTTCCATAATTCATATGGAGTTTTGTTTAAAATTTTTCTAATGGATGCACGATTAGAAACATAACAAGCAGTGTTGATGGCTTCGACCCAAAAATATTTTTCATTGTTGGCTTCATTTAAGATAGTTCTAGCCATTTCTTGTAAAGTTCTATTTTTCCTTTCAACTACCTCATTTTGTTGGGGAGTTCTTGAACAAGAAAAATTATGAGAAATACCATTTTCTTCACAAAGATTTTTAAAAGATTCATTTTCAAATTCACCTCCATGGTCACTTCTCACCGAGATTATTTTTGATCCTTTTTCATTTTGAATCTTTTTGCAAAAATGGTGGAATGCCTCAAAGGCTTCATCTTTATGTTTTAAAAATAGAACCCAAGTAAAACGAGAAAAATCATCAACAATCACAAAACCATATCTTTTCCACTAAGACTTGGAGTTTTGATAGGACCAAAAAGATCAATGTGAATAAGTTCAAGAGGATGATTTGTTGAAACAAAGTTTTTAGAGTGAAAACTACTTTTGACTTGTTTTCCTTTTACACAAGCTTCACAAACTTTGTCTTTTTCAAAATTAATTTTTGGAAGACCTTTTACTAATTCTAGATTAGCTAACTTAGAAATAGTGTTTAAGCTTGTGTGACCCGCTCGTTTTTGCCAAATCCATTTATCTTTTTCAATAGAGACAAAACAAGATTCAGAGGGTAAATCATCAAGATAAAGTTTATATAAATTCTTTTTTCTAAATCCGGAAAAGAAAACTCTACTCGAGGATGAGTGTTTAACCTCACATAGAGTAGGCTTAAAAATAACTTCAAAACCACTATCACATAATTGACTAATGCTTAGCAAGTTATGTTTTAAGCCATCCACATATTGAACATTTTCAATTTTTTCAGAATTATTTTTACCAATAATACCTGTTCCTTTTATTTGAGCTTTATCATTATTACCGAATGTGACTGATCCTCCATCCTTTATTTCCAATGACATGAAGCAGTGCTTATCTCCCGTCATATGCCGTGAGCAACCACTGTCCAAGTACCAAGGCTTTCTTTTGTTGATTAGAGGATGAACCTGTTTTAGAGTTTAGAAGAGACTTAGGTACCCATATAGCTTTGGGTCCTTGTTGGTTAGTTTTTCCTCTTGTGAGGACATTTCTTTTATGATAACAAATAGAATCATGGTGCCCATGTTTACCACAGAATGAACAAGCCGACTTTATATTGTTAGCTTTCCTCTTAGCATGACAAATTTTAGAGATATGCCCAAGTTTTCTGCAAAATGTGCATTTCGGCCTATCCTCTAGTTTTTTAGGCAAGAAAAAATTTTCATATAACTTTTATTTTTGAGAGCTTTTAAAACCAATACCAGCCTTGTCAAATATTCCAGATTGAGACCCCATAATCTTTTGAAATGTTTCTGTAGATTTGACAAAGTTGGAAATATCATTTTTTAGTTCCCTAACCTCAGTTTTCAAAATTTCCTTTTCTGCATCCTCGTCAGGAGGATGAGTTTCAACTATTTTCTTGTTTAAAAATTTTTGCTTCTCAGAATTTTGAAATTGAGATTGCTGCAAATCTTGAATGATTTTAACATATTCATCATTCTTTTTCCGAAGCTCCTCATTTTGTCTATTTATCTCAACAAGTTGGGTTTTTTGAAATATACATGTTTGAGATAAAGTGTTTGAGTCATTTAAGAGGCTATCAAATTCAATTTCTAATTCTTCACAATTAGAACATAGATTAGTAATACTTACCTTCTCAGTTTCTGATTTTGTCATGAGACATAGGTTGGCCTCTTCTTCCTTTTCTTGCTCCGAGGATGACTCATCACTATCATCCCAAGTAATCATCATGGATTTGTTTTTGTATGGAAATTTTCTAGAGTTCCTTTTGTTGAGAGGACACTCAGTTTTGTAGTGTCCCATCTTGTTGCATCCATAACAAGTTATTTGACTTTTGTCAATTTTATCTTTTTGAGGGGATCTTCTATTATGTCCTCTTCTATTTATCATCCTCTGTAGTCTTCTAGAAAGCAGAGCGAGTTCATCCTCATCCTCAGACAGAGGATACTCTGCGTTTTCCTTTGTTATGCTATCTTCATTCTTCTTGGAAGATGAACTTTCTGCTTGGCTGGTTTTTAGAGCAATCATTCTTCTCTTTTTGTTTGGTTTGTCCGCCAGCAACAATGGTTCATGAGCTCTTAGAGTTCCCACCAAATCTTCTAATTTCATGTTGGTCAAGTCTCTTGCTTCTGTAATGGCAGTAACCATTGGCCTCCATTCTTTTGGTAAACTTCTTAGGATTTTTCTTATCCTTTCATGAACGGAGTATACCTTTCCAAGAGATCTCAAGTTGTTTAATATGATTGTTAACCTTGAGAACATTTCATCAATAGTTTCCTCCTCCTTCGTTTCGAATAGTTCAAAATCTCTTACTCCCATATCTATCCTTGCTTCTTTTACATGGCTTAATCCTTCATGGTGGATCCTTAGAGTATCCTAAAGCTCCTTGTGTTGTTGGTTCTAATGACATGATCTTCATTTTCCACCACAAACCACATGTTGTTGTCTTGTGATATGAGAAATAGCCTCATCTTACCTTTCCAATGATAGTAATATGTACCATCAAAGTAGGGAGGTCGGCTGGATGATCCTCCTTCAGGAATGTACTTAGCTTTTGACATTTTTCTTTTTGGATCTTTTTCTCTTACAGTGTTAGGTGTATTTTTTTGAGAACCTTGCTCTGATGCCAATTGATGTAGCTAAATATCACTAGAAGGGGGATTGAATAGGGATTTTGCTGTTTTAAAAATAATTTCTAAGTGTTTTAAAAACTATCCTCTCGCTGAGGATGGGTAGCTCGAGGATGCAATTTTTCAAATCGTTAGATCTAATTTGAGCAAAAGAGTAGGAGTAGAGTAAGAGAGAGACACACACAATTTTATACTGATTCACCCAAAGATGGCTACGTCCAGTCCTCACACCCTTGTGAGATTTTACTAACTTTCAAACAGATCGATCCTCGACCCGAGGATGATTACAAACCGTGTATTCTTTAGCTTCACCAAGCTTACAATCAATTTCCGAATATTTCCAAGTGTAACTCACAAGGAAATTACAAAGTGATTTGAGAGTGATTGATACTTAATACTTTCTCAAAAGATGTACAAAGATATAGTGTAGGATCAAAGAAAGTAAGAAGTTAGGGTGTTTTGCTCTTGATTAGCTTTAAGATGCTTGATCTTTTTATGCAAGTGTGTTGTGTCTTGATGAAGAACAGCTTGTTGTAATTTATAGAGTTGTTGTGATGTTCATTTCATAAGCCAAGCCTTTTATGACCGTTGGAAAATCCATTTGAGAAATGCCAAGGTTTTTCTTCATATTTACGAAAATGTCATTCAGCTCATTTGATGTATGCCTTCCATGTTTTAGTACGAGGTAGTTGTTTTCTTGGCACTTGGGGACACGTGATGTCCTATTCTCTTCCCTTTCTTTAAGGTTTGAATATTGTGTGTAGTCCTTTTCCTTCTCTTTCTTCAATGTCTTTAAAGCTTCACATGTGAGCTTTTTCTCTTTCCTCCATTTAATGCCTTCAACCAACATGTGATGTCCTATTCATTCATTTCTTCAAGACTATGTGAAGGCTTCACGTGAATGCTTCTTGTCTTGCCTTAAGACATGTGATCCATTTATTTAGGGCATGTTTCTTGTTACCTTTTTGAATATTTGAATTTATAATCCTTTTGTATCACATAAAGGTGCATATAGCCTTTTGCCTAAGATGTGATGTGTTGCTTTCATAAAGTGTTGGGATGCATTTCAAAATGTCGACTTTAGGCACATGCTACTATCATCATTCCTCGGACCTTTCTTTTGCACTCTTGCCACTTTTCTTCACAAGACTTTCTTTGAATATTTTTAATAGTATTTTGCCTTTATTGAATGAATCAAACAATTCATTCTTTAATATCATTCAGCCCTTGTTGACTGAATTCAAATAATTCATTTTATAATACTATTGGGTCCTTGTTTAATGGACTCAAAACCGTGAGAATACAAAACTGCAGTTTCCTCAGCTTGTGAGGCCATCCTCGGCCTGTCCATACTTGACATTTTTAACTCAAAATATTCTTCTTTTTCCTTGATGAATGATAACTTGTTTTCTTATATGAATACACTCAAACGCACATATTAGTCATTAAACATAATCATAATCTTTTAATTAATTTTGTTATCATTAAAACCAATTAAGAAAGATTTTATCTCAACAGTTATTGTAAATTAATTATGATTATTTTCTTTTAATTTTTCATTCCAGTAAAATACACAATTTTATAAATTATCTTGTAATTTTATTTTTTTTCATATAAAATTAACTATATTTTCTAATTGGAGCACCTACAAAAATTAATTCATTTAACATATTGTTATATCTAGGAAATACTAACGTTGTTTTTTTTTTTTATCATGCGTCTTACTATTTCTATTCATTAATAATTAAATATGATATAACAAATATAAAAATAAAAAATAAATAGATAAAATTCAACCAAAATCTATATCATACAATTTAATCATAAAAGTTTTTTAATATGTAATTTATGTATAAATAAACAAAGATAAATAAATCAATAGCTTTAAATCGAGATTCTATAATTCTTATATTTATCGTTATACAAATAATTTTTTAAATTTCAAATACACAATAAGACAATAAGTGATATCTATTTTGTTCAAATTAATTATACATTTAATAATCTTTTGATGATTGAAAATGACGCTAATAACGGTGATAATTACATTTAAATCTAGTAACACTGTATATAAAAAAAAAAAGACAAATAACGTTATACTAATATGAAAAAAGATTGACTTCCAAAGACAAATCATAGATATCACCGAAAACAAAAATTAAATTTGTGTTAAATTACTTATTAAATAAAAAAAAAATGACAAAATAACTTGAATATTTTATTTCCGACTAAAATAGTGGATATAATAAATGAAGAGGTGAGGAGAATGGTTTTTTGATGGAGACGGTCACCAAATCACTTTAAATTAATTATGATTTTTTATTTTAATTTCTCTTTCTCGTAAAATATAACTATATAAGTTACTTTCTATGTTTTTGCCATATACATTATATAATTTGCATGTCATTTGCATCATTAACAAATACGAGAATATACCTCGATTAAAGTCAATAAGTATTTCTCTACTTAAAACTCAATATCTATTAATAAGTTAAAAATGGAATTAAATTTAATTAACTGCAAAATAAAAAGAGAGAGAGGATCCGGTATTCCCTATAGAAGTAGAAAGTATTAAAAGCAAATTAATTAAAGTAACGATGTATGAGTTACATTACATGGATCTAGAAACTATTATATTACGGTAACAGTAAAGTCTCAACATCTTCAATTATCAGTGTGACCATCAACTCCAATCAAATCTTTGTATTGCCGAGTTTGTCGAAACAGTAAGAGTAGTAAGCACAAGAAGAAAATGAGGTTCGATTCTTCTTTCAACCAAAAAACTTACCTAATCAAATTGCTTCTCACTGTTTTCTTCTTTGGTCTCGCTTTCCGACTTCTCTTTTTTCACTCTCTACCGCCTCACATTTCACCTATTTTTGATTCTCCTTTACCTCATAAATCTACCGTTTTAAGAGAACCTTCAATTTCATCTCTTTCTCAATTTCCGGAAATTGTTGCTGAAATTCAAGATGACCAACTTTATCCCACCGACATCGGTAAGTGAACTAACCAACTTATTTTTTCTTTATTATTAGCTCTTTATTTGCTTCTAACTCATAAATTTTTATTTTTATTTAGTTTAACTTAAAGTCATTTATGTTTACATACTTAATGTCAAAGTGAATTCAACCATAAATTTAGACTAAAAATTCACGTTTGTAGATACTAATTTTAAGTTAGAATCAATTCTAAGTCAAAATTAATTTTATTTGATAACAACTTAATGTGTCAAAATCAATTTTTTACATCTGGAATTAATTTTGGCTACTTCAAAAGTGGAACTAAAAGATAGACTAGATCTGCAATCCACAAACTGTTTTTTTTTTCTTTTCTGAATGTGAATTCAATTTGGGTTTTTTTTAATTTGAATGCAGGGGAATGTAATTATTTTAGTGGAGATTGGGTGCCGAATCCGTTGGGTCCGATGTATACGAATGAGACTTGTGACCTTATTGAATCTCATCAAAATTGTATGAAAAATGGGAGACCTGACAGGGAATTTTTGTATTGGAAGTGGGCTCCTAAAGACTGTGATTTGCCTATGTTTGATCCTCAGAGGTTTCTTGATATGATGCGTGGTAAAGTTTGGGCACTCATTGGTGATTCAATATCTCGGAACCATGTTCAGTCCTTACTCTGTTTACTTTCTAAGGTTTGTCTTTTCCATTGCCAAATTGTATTATAGCCTTCAATGTATAATCAATAGTATTATGTTCACGCCCTATGGTGACTGGCCCGTATCTACAGCCTCTGGATTGAGCTTACTTTATTCTTACAAATCCAGCTTTATTATTAGTGTCTGATATCATTTTAGGTTTTTGTATTGGCCTAATTCATTCTTACAAAATTGGTTTTTAATGTGACGAGTGTTACTAACTCTTTTCAGACCTTATGGCTTTTCAATGTGAGATTTAGTTGGGTTTTCCCCAATACTCAGCCTCTTATGAAAACTTATATAAAATAGAATGAACAAAGCTAATAATCAGAAGGCCGAAATGTTGTTTTATTTTTTTGTCTGATCTTTTGTCAATGTTTCTATGAGGATCAGATAACTGTTATTTTTACCCCCTTTTTGAATTGGACCGGATCTTGTTTTTGGTTCCAATGCGTAACCTTGGTAGTTTATTGAGTCGAGAATCTGTTGATGTGTGTGAGAAGCTTTTGCTTTGCTGCACTAGAATAGGTCTAAACATTTGGGTGGTTATATATTTATCAAGTACTTAATCAACCTAGGATGAAAAGAGTAGAGGATCAAGTGGTATCATTCTTTTTCTTTTGTTTGATCTAGTTGTATCGGAGTCTAACTATGTATATAAGGCACCGGGGTCTAGTTGCATCAGAATCTAGAACTGGTTTATATATCTAAGGCACCGAGATTTTGATTGAACAAGAACTCTAGGATTTTGAGATTTTGTTTATCAACTTCAAAGTAATTGAGAATAGAAGCATTTTAATTTACAATAACTGATGGTCAACTGGTAGATATTGTTTTGAATATTTTGATTGGAATGATTATTCAATTTGTAGTGAAAAGATTCTCTTAGATACTTGTGGATAACACCAAAAAATGTAAAGTATAGACTAGCAAAACATGAGAAGTTTTCAACTCAAATTACAATAGTTAAAAAGGATGAGTATGAAGGCTAATGGAATGAACAAAGTCAACGTGATTTGCTTTGTCAACATGTCTTTTTCTATAAAAGAAATATATATTCCATGGTACAATTGTGTTTGTTACTTGATTTGCTTTTTCCAAATAAAACTGACTGAACTGCCACTACAAAAAATCTTATCATAACATTTTGGAGAAGAATTAATTTTAGAAGAAAGTGAGCTTTATTCACTAGAACTATTTTGTCATTCAGGTAGAAAAAGCTGTCTTAGTCTATCACGATGAGGAATACAAGTCCAAAAGCTGGCACTTTCCATCGTACAACTTCAGTATGTCAGTTATTTGGTCACCATTCCTTGTGGAAGCTGCTATTTTTGAAGACATAAATGGTGTTTCAAGTTCTGATGTTGAACTATATCTCGATAAACTTGATCGTGGTTGGAAGGATCAGTTCCTAAACTTTGATTACATTATTATTTCAACTGGCAAATGGTTTGTCAAATCTGCAATCTACTATGAAAAGGACACTATATTGGGCTGCCACTCATGTTCTAGTAACAAGAACTTCACAGAGCTAGGGTTTGACTTTGCTTACCGCAAAGCCTTGAAACTTGCCATGAACTTCATAGTGTCTTCCAATCACAAGGGCTTGATTATTTTCAGGACTTCCACACCCGACCATTTTGAAAACGGGGAGTGGTTTAGTGGGGGGACATGCAATAGAACAGCTCCGATTAAAGAAGGCGAGGTGGAAATGAAGGATTTGCTCAGGGTTCTTCGAGACATTGAGTTAGAAGAGTTTAAAAAGGCAGCTTCTAAAGCTTTGAGAAACGGAGTGAATTTCAAGCTTGCTGATTTTGTACCACTTTCGCTTTTGAGACCGGATGGTCATCCCGGTCCGTACAGGCAGTTTCATCCCTTTGACAAGAACCAAAATGTTGAAGTTCAGAATGATTGTTTGCATTGGTGCTTACCTGGACCAATAGATTCTTGGAATGACATACTAATGAAAATGGTTGTCAGTGGATAACAAAATATGTCAAATGGTCCTTTTATAGTTTCCTTCCCTCATGCTATGGTTTTGCATGAGAGCGAATTCACTGAATTATTTCTCTGTATACTATGATTCTTGAAATTCATTGAGATGTATGATGTAATGTTGCAGAAATAATTAGTTATTAGTTTTACAGTTCTTTTTGATATTGAGGATTGGAAGTTCATGGTCGTTACAATCTGTTTTCTTTTATGATTTTTAAAGCCGGTTTGTTATGGATTCTAAAATAAAGCAACTTTAGTACTTAATAAATTAAAGATTATTTTAGAGATTTTTTAAAAAGTTGAAGTTGTTTTTTTCATTTGTCATATTGAAAATCATTTCTTTTTTGAATAATCATTTTTAAGAAATTACTAAAAGTAGTTTTTTATTTGAAGGAGTTTTTAAATTCTCTTTTTTCTCAAAATAGAATGTAACAAATAAATGAAATATTTTAAAAGTGATTAATTAATATAAGAGAATTAGAAAACAGTTTTAAAACTCTAAAAATATTATTTTACCATTTTTACTATATATATAAAAATTTTGTACTTTACTTTTCATTTATTTTTTTGAAAATTTGACAAACTCTCACAATTTCAAATTTTTTCAAACTTTCAAAATCAACAAGTTTTTTTTAATAGATATTGCATTTCTGTGTATGAAGAACTCAAAGATGATTGATAAGTATTATTTATTTTATATATAATTGTGCAAATAATATAACATTATCTTTCTTTTTCTCTTTTCTTAGCATTCAAGTTGAATATCTGAACAATCTTATACTTTATTGTGTCATTAACAAATTTTCTATCATATTCATTTAAACATTTCAAATATAAATAATCATATGAAATATATATTAAATCGTGATCGTGTGTGTAACACATTAAATACTAATTTTTCATATTCAACTTATATTCAATAATATACATTTGAGCTTGAAAGATCTGTTTTTCTTGTGTCTTTGATGTCTTTAGAAAAGTCATTTCAATTAAATGGATAATTCTAATACACTATGTTTAGTTATTCTTAGATGATGCATGACCACCTGATTTTACGGTACACGCATCACATGGAATAACTCCGAACTAGCAAATATTTCAAAACTGCCCTGTCAAACCCCTTTCATGGCACCGCCTATCAGGATCAGAATGCCACAAACGCAAAGAGAAATCACACATTCATTCATGTCTAGATACAGTTTTTTTCCTCTCCATTAAAATTGATTTTCTGTTATCTTAAGAAGAAAAGGATTATTGTTTATGGGACACAATTTTTAGGTTAATTAATTGAATGAAATGAAGAGAGGGAGAAGAAAAGGCTACTGACTTGGATCTTTCAGCATGTTCTTTGAAGCCATGGATACATCCGTATAAATCTTGAAGGAAAAAGGGATGAATTCGGAAATCAAAACAAATCTCTAACAAATGGACATATTTCACACCATATAGAATCAAAGATCAGCAATTCGAGAACAAAATAGTGAACCAGTAAAACTCTTATAATTATAATTATCACTTGAAGAATTTCGAATTTTTTTGTTTTTTAAAAAAAAATCTTATATTTTTTTTTGTTTTTTATTTAAATATTCAATTGATAAAATATTAGACTTGTGAATTCTTCACTTAAAAAATAATGAATTGAAAATTTAATAAATCATCATTGATGGCTCTATTTATAATAGACAAGAAGAAGAAAATGGGATGAAGATAAGAAAAATTAGTAACAAAAATCATTATTTCAATTAATTGTCGAATGGGACAAAGTTAGCTGACTTTGGTTGAGTGGATGAGTGAACAAGATCCCAAAAACAACTAGAATAATAGTAGTAGACAGAGGAAGGGAAATGAGAGATAAAGAAAACATTGTTTTCTTGTTGTGAAGCCATTGAGAGAGGGAGCAAAATCTGCTGTGTGGAGGTCCACCGTTAAACTAATAGAACTTCTTAACCTTATGCACCGTAGCATTGATTTAAATCTGCAGTTTAGCTCTTTATTTACAAAAATATATATTTTTGTTTTATTTTAACAGATATGATAAATAACATTGTAATCAATTTATATTGCAAAATTTTATATTCAAATTTGAGACAAATCGTTCACTTAATAATAGCAGTATTTATCAATTGAATTATGATTTAATAATTTAAATTTTTAATTTTAATTTATATATTAAAATTTTATTTGGGTAAAATTAAGTTATAAGTTAGTTGATGTATTAAGATTCCGTTTCAAACTAAAAATTATTTTTTATTGTTTGAATATTGTTGTTTTAGATTTTTGAAAAATTATAGTTAAAAATATCAGCTTCTCACATTTGTCTCCTGCTATAAATATATGATACAAAATTGAAAATATATTGATTTTAATAGAGAAAATGATGTAATTATATTTGTTCTTTTTGGAAATTTTGAAATTGTGCTCCATCAATTTTTATTAGATTTTCTCAGTTAGTTTTCTGCATTAGTTCATTGGTTGCGTTTTCTCCTTCACTGAGTAATTGTTGTTTTTCTCTTTCTATGCGACTTTGATCTAGGTTTTCATCGAGTATTTTTTTATTCTTTTCGATTTTTCTATATCACTTTTGTTGTGTTTCTACGTCTTTTATTTGAATCGTTTTATCTTTATATTATTTATATATTGATACAATTTTTTCTACTTTTGTGTGTTTTTTTATTGCTTTTCAATGAATATTTGATGGTACGTGAATCAATTTTAAAACGTGTCTAATAAATGGATTAAACTGATAAATTTTGAAGTGATCAATTAAAAGTATTTCAATTGTTCTTAAATTTCACAACAAATGTTTTAGATATTGATGCATAGCATAGCAAAGATTATACCCCATACTAACTACTGCCTTAGTGATTATTGATAATCAAACTATGACAACATGATAACAAAATAAAACTTTGAATTGAACTAAATGATTCATAAAATATCATGCATATTAAATAATTAATCAGTCTCAAACATTATTTGTGGATTATATTTTTTGTCTTGTGTAAGTATATTATAATTTTCTTTATATTTTTATTCAAAAAACATGGATGAATCGTGAAAAATTGATTTTTGATTAATTAATTAGTAATAGACAATTTTCTCGTGTACCACTGATTATGTATTAAATTATAATTTTTATATCAATACTAATTTTTTTTTGTCACGTGTAATATAATTTTATTCACATCTTTACCAAAATTATCAATAATTGTATTATAAATAAAATATAATTTTTTTGTTTGAACTAATTAATTATTATAACTTATAAATAAATATGTGTTGTATATAATTTAAATATACGATTTTCATGTATAGTTTATACATTAAATTATAGTTCATATTATAATTTTTTATCTTGTACATAGTTATTATTTAATTAGATATACTATTTCCTTTAATTAATTAAAATAAATACACGTTTTTAATTTTGGAAACAATATTGTTCCAAAAAAAACTTTGGAAACAATGTATTGACTATTTAAAAAAAATTCAAAGTTTATCTATGAGCTTTAATATAATTGTATTTAATTAACTAAAAGCAAAATACTCATCAATATTTAAATTAAAAAGAAGTATTTTTCTTGAATAGTATAAATGACATTGTGTTGGATCTCTTTTATGAAAATCGTTCAAATGAACTCGGTACTCAGGAGATACATACTATTGTCTATATATTTTCGCTACTAATTTGCTAATTGATAATGAGAATGTGAGGAATGTCTAGACATGATATTTATTTGTATTGAAGACAAAAATTTGCTATTTTTCTATTTTCAAAAAAGAAGGACAAGAAAATTATTATTAATGGTGCTTGGACGGTAGAATATCAGTTTCAAATTCTTTTTTTAATTGAACCAAATTAAAGCAAATTGCATATATAATAATAATATTAATAATAATAATAATAATAATAGAAAATAGAAAACGCTATTTCTTTTGATTTTGATTATATAGAAAAGTTGAATAAGCAAAAATTAATGTATTTAGACTAAATATATTTATTTTTGTTGACTATTTATTTTCTTTTATATTTGAGATCCAACTAAATATATATAATTGTTTATTTTTTGTAAATAATAATAATAATAATAATAAATAATAATAATAATAATAATAATTGGTTGTGTTTTTGGTAAGAAACCTATGGTAAATTAGTTATAAAAAAATCCTATGGTAAACAATTGGTTGTGTTTTCTCCCTTCATTTGAACCATAAAAAACTAATGAGTAAATATATAAATAATTAAATAAATAAAACGGTTGTTATTTTTAAAGTCTAATTTAATTGATGAATAAATATATTATCAGAACTGAATATTATATTTTGAATTTAAACACAATACTTACCAGTTATATATAATTTTTTTTTATTATTTTATCTAAATAAATAAAAAAATTATGGTAAATAACTGGTTGTTTTTCTCTCTCATGTGAACCAACGATCAAAAACTAAAACTCCGATAAGTGATTTTTAAATTTTCTGTTATGAAATTTAAAAAAATTAAATAATTTAGTTTTCAATTTTAGTTGAATTTTTAATTTCAGTGTTGAATTTCAATTTAGTTTTTATTTTATTATAATTGATAGCTCTTTTCTTTATCAAATATCTAAATATTAAAAATATTGGCACATCAAAATAATAAAAATAAAAATAATATTAAATTTTAAATATCTAAAAATAATTCAAATATTATAAAATTATAATTTATTCTATTACAATAAAATATGTAAAGAACCAACTAAATTCCATTATACCCGAACATACTTTAAAAAACTCACAACCCACTCTCAATATATACTAAATGAGTAAATATGTATATGTTTCTATCTTCATATGAACCAACTCTATATGCATTTTATTTCTTCAAATTATTTTGACTAAAAAGAAAAACTCCTCAAATTATAATGGTAAACAACTGTTGTTGGTGTCATTAGAGGATAAATGTAAATATCTTTGTATGTAAGTATTATATGAGTCTGAAAATATCTTATATCTTGGACTCAACATTATCTCTTTACTTAATTTGTTTTAATAATAAAAAAAATGAAATTAATTTCTATGCACCATATGAAAAACTTTTTTACCCATACATCTAATTTAATTATATTAAAGTGTCACTTTTATTTTTTATTTTTTTATTTATTGTTAGAGTTTAAATCAAACCAAATCAATTAATTTTAAACTTTTTTGTATCATATATCATTTTGATGTCTCCAAAAATTCAAACCAAACATTATATTTTATTGTTAATTTATTATTTCAAATTATCTTAAAAAAATTATTACATTTGAATAAAAGTTAATTTTATTTATAAACTCATTTTTTTATTACATTTGAAAAAAATTATTACAATTGAATAAAAGTTAATTTATTATTTCAACTAAATAAACTCATTTTTTTATCAAATTATTTTAATTTCGATTTCATGAAAATAAATTATTAAAATCAAACAAATCAAATCAATTATTATTTATTGGTTTGATTTTTTTAAAAAGAAACAGAAAAACATATTCAAACCAAATATTCATCATTTGAGATTTTAAAATTAGTGCTAAGAATAAATTTCAAAATTTATTTAATCGTAAAATAATATAATTAACGTTACAATTTATCTTCTTCAATTAAAAAAAAAAACAATTTCCAACCAAAATATTTACAACACTGAACGGTCGTTCTTTCCTTAGTACAAATTCGAAAAATATGACCGTTGCAACACATAGTCTCCTATAAAAACACTTGAATTTCTTCTCACCAACATACGCCATTCTTTTACATTCATCAAATTTCTGAGTTCATTTTCTCTCTCTCTCTCTCTCTCTCTCTCTCTCTCTAGCTATGGCTGACACAGTAGCTGAAATTCCCACAAAGAAACCAAGAGGAACCAGAAAGGCTCTCAAAGAGAAAAAACCCTCATCAAACAATGATGCCAACATCTTAGCTACGAACGTTCCCGATTCGAAGGGAAAACCAAAGGAACAATCTTTCGAGCAAGATTTGCTCGACATGCAGGAAAAGCTACAGCAATTGCGTCTCGAGAAGGAGAAAACCGAAGAGCTCTTGAAAGCCAAAGACGAGATCTTGAAACAAAAGGATCAAGAACTTGAAAATCGTGGCAAGGAGCAAGAGAAACTTCAGATTGAGCTTAAGAAATTGCAGAAATTGAAGGAATTCAAACCCACCATGGTTAGTTACTTCATTTCAATTTCCTTATTATTTTTTCAAAATTTTGAATTTTGGATTTGGTGTCTTATTTAGGGTTTAGGCACAATGACTATAAACAAAAACATGTTTGTATATGTGATTATTTTATAAGGATTAATTAAAAGTGACCCTTTATTTATTTATGATAATTTGTATATGATTGCAGAATTTGCCTATGGTGAAAGACAAGGAACAAGAAAAGAAGGACAAGAAGAAGAGTGGGTGCCCTGAGATAAAAAGGCCTTCTACACCTTACATGTTATGGTGCAAAGAACAATGGCAAGAGGTATATAAATTAACCAATCAAATCTATTAATTGGTTTTCAATTTTCAATTTTGAAATCTTGATTTATGGGTTGTTTCATTTTAGATTAAGAAGGAGAATCCAGAGGCAGAATTTAAGGACATTACAACTATGCTTGGTGCTAAATGGAAGACAGTTAGTGCAGAAGAGAAGAAGCCTTATGATGAGAAATACCATGCTGAAAAAGAAGCTTATTTGCAAGTAATTACAAAGGAAAAACGTGAAACTGAGGCAATGAAACTCTTGGAAGAGGAGCAGAAGCAAAAGACTGCTATGGAATTGCTTGAACAGTATATACAATTCAAACAAGACACAGAAAAAGAGGGCAAGAAGAACAAGAAAGAGAAGGATCCATTGAAACCAAAGCATCCTATGTCAGCTTATTTCTTGTATACTAATGATAGGAGAGCTGCTATTCTTGCAGAGAACAAAGGTGTCCTTGAGGTAATTGATCATTTGATTATTGTTTTCTGAAATCTAAATTGTGTTATTTGAGTCATTGATCATGTGATTCTATAAAATTTATTGAATGCAGTGTTGTTAAGTAGCTGCTATAGCATTGTTATGGCTCTTTAACATAGTAAAATTCAAACAAATAAATAATGTTCTGTCATACACTATTTAATACAAAATGTTATAGGTGATGCAGTTGTATAGTGGAATTGAACAAAGTGTTGACTATGCTGTCAGTGATCAACAATACTGATTTTAATTGGTGTGTGGTTATTTTTCAGGTTTCCAAGGTCACATCTGAAGAGTGGAAAAACATGACAGAAGAACAAAAGAGACCCTATGAAGAGGTACAATTACGCAAATGAAAAACTATATTAGTTTTCATTCATCATTTGTTTATTTAGTGGCATTTTTCATTTAATTATTTCTTACACTACTTATTTTGTAACAATATCAGATGGCACAGAAGAACAAGGAGAAATATGCTCAAGAAATGGAGGCTTACAAACAGAAAAAAGAAGAGGAAGCTGCAAATCTCATGAAGGAAGAGGAAGAGCATATGAAACTTCAGAAACATGAAGCCTTGCAATTGCTCAAGAAAAAGGAAAAAACTGAAAACATGATCAAGGAAACAAAATTGAACCGTCAGAAGAAGAAACATAGTAAGGAAGATAAGAATAATGATCCAAACAGGCCTAAGAGACCTCCATCCTCATATTTACTATTCAGGTGAATATAGTAGCAAATTTTTTTATTATTATTATTATGATGTTTTGTTGAGTTTATTTAAAATAATTAATCAACAAGAAATTTTTTAATCTGTGCAGCAAAGAAGCAAGGAAAAGTATACTAGAAGAACGTCCAGGAATCAGTGCAGGCAATCTTAATGCACTTATTTCTTTGAAGTGGAAGGTATTGTATTGCCTATTCCTAGCTAGTTTTGATTTTGAATAGTGAACATTATTTTCAGTTTATTATTATTATTATTACTTAGTAATATTCATGTGGGTCCCGTGTGGTTTGTATAGGATATGAGTGAGGATGAAAAACAAGTGTGGAGCGGCAGAGCATCTGAAGCAATGGATGCATACAAGAAGGAATCTGAGGAATACAACAAATCCATTGTTGCGAAGTTGGAGCAGAAAACAGATGAAGAATAATGGACAAAAATGAATCCCCCTACTATATATATAACCTTGGCGGTGTTCAAATATGTATTGAACATGTGTGTTTGTAGTAGTAATCGTCTTTCTTTAATTTTTCTAGCTGTAATATATTTCAAGGGGGAATTACAATGTTTTGATTCAGACCATTTACCGATTCAATTGGTTCCTTTTTTTCTTGTTGTTGTTCCATTGGTTTAGTTTATCTTTGTTATATTAAAAACATATTCATTCCTAACAATTACATTACTTGACCAATAAAATTCAAAATCCATCGTACCAAAAAAGTCAGCCAACAAACTCAACATTTATGTTAGTACGGTAAAGTCAGCCAAAAATGTCTACAATTATCGTAAAATCTAACATGATAAAATTAAAGTAACGTAGATATTTATGTTCTTGAAATTGTAATATGTTCATAATACTAAAGTAATTGATTGTATTATGATCAAAGTTAATTTGTTAATAATTAAAATGATGTACTAAGTGGACCAACACAATATTATCCTACTTAAATGAAATCACACATAAAACAAAAAAAAAAAAAAATTAAATATATAATTTACACCAAAATCAATTTTAGACTACACTCTACATAAGTTACTTACTTGAATGAATTTGTTAATAATTAAAATGATGTACTAAGTGGATCAACACAATATTATCCTACTTAAATAAAATCACACATAAAACAAAAAAAAAATTAAATATATAATTTACACCAAAATCAACCTTAGATTAGACTCTACATAACTTACGTAATTAAATGAATTTGAGATAGATGAAATATATATTTTTATTAATAATTTTATAGAACAATTTTACGGTACAAATATTTATTACATTAAATAGTATTATAAAATCATAGTTAAACTAATAAAATCTCAATATTATTAAATAGATTATTATCTATCCTGTTGATCATTTTCTTTCTCTTTCAAATTTTCATAGACATGTTTTGGTTTTTGTCTAACTAACTGCAAAGTTGTATTAGCTAAATCAGATGAAATGTCCAAACACTTCATGAATAATTTTATTATGAGAAACCTTAAAACTAATAATTTCCTTGTTAGTAAAACCATAACTCTCATTTGAATCTTTATGAATGAAAAAGAAAAGTATTAGTATCACTATACTCCAATTGTTAGCCCTACGATGTTAGTGACACTTTTTCATCTTTCTCATTAGTTTGTTGCAACTCAACAAAATCTTCTTTCTCTTTCAAAATTTCACAAACATTTTCCTAGTTTATGTCTTGATTACCACTTGTGCTTTCAATCTTAAACTTTGAAACATAAGTGAGTTTGTATGCAACTATCATCTCTTTGATCGATTTAATTTTTACTTAAGAGTTTTTTTTAAGAAGCATACCCTCTTAATTTACACTTCACAAGAGTGTGACCAATGCATCAACAAAACAAAATGTAATTTTCAAATTCTAAATCAACAAAAAAATCCATAATTTTATTTTTCCACAAATATTTGATTGTGTAATTGTTGACACAATCAATTCCCGTAAAAATACGAGTACAATGGTCAAAAGAAACTTGTAGCTTCGTCGATAAAAATAGAAACTTCACTTTCTTCTACAATAGCAAATAAATTTTTGGAACACCAATATTCGTGCGTAAGACTTAAAATCCTAACCAAATAATAAAATGGTGGTTGAGTAAAAAAAAGAGATTAAAATAGTTGTTGTTCCTACAATTAATATTGTTCGTCCAAACCACCAAGATTTTTATTGTTCAAAGATGGACTAAAATGATACGTTTCTTATAAAAAGGTGAGCTTTTAGTATTTTGTTAGGAATTAAATAAGATCTCTTAATGGGTAGTGTAACTGAATTTTGATGTTTGTTAGTATTGAATATGTTGTATTATAACTTTTTCAAGTGAAAGGATAAATTTTTTGAGTCACAAGCTGTAAGAATTTATTAACTTGTATATATACACAAGAATCTCAAAATATCTTTCCTTAAATATTCATATTTTAAGGTAATGTTTTGTGTTGATTATTTTTTCAAAGCCTTGTCGCTTTTATCATTAATGTTCATTAAAACCATCTAGATTTTTAATGGGTTAGATTTTGATGTAAAGAAACTAAATTGATATATTTTTTTATTTTGTGATCGATTAACTTCTTCAAGTCTTTTTACAATAGTAGTGTGTCTTCTACGTACTACGTATTTTAGAATTTTTATTGTCTTTATATAAAAAAAATAAAGGTTCATTTGAGTGATAAGATAAAATACATAATAAAAATAAGTTATTATTTATTATTTAATAAATAAATAAGATATAATAAATTAATTTAAAATTTTATTATATCATACCGCTTTAATTAAAATTTATATTTTAAATATGAGTTGGTTAGAAATTAATAGAATATCATAATATAAGTAGTT
>JBBPBS010000633.1:2972789-3007189 GCA_037974835.1 Cicer judaicum | reverse complement strand
TTTTTAAAAAAATTAATTGGTATATACTTCAATACATCACAATTATTAATAGAGATGATTTAAAAATAATTTTGATAAAAAATAAATATATTTTATAATCTAACAATTTGTAAAAACTTTTTAAATTAATAGAACATATAAATTAAATTATATTAAAAATATAAACATTTATTTAATTTTAAAGCCTCTTGAATATTTATTAATAAATAAAATTAGATAAACTTTAAGAAATAAAAATACAAAATGATTTCATCAAAAGTAACCTCTGTTTGTTTTGCAAGATGTTATCATTGAATTTGTCTAAAAATGCTACTACCTCAAATCCCAATTATAAGAAAAACAAATTAAAATTATTTGGGTCTAATTTATAAATAAAAGTTGCGACTTTTTAGATACATTTATCATTTATACAATATTTTATTTTAATTTAATATTTGTGTTTTAAATATTAATAGACATTTTTGTATGAGAAATATATTTATAAAAATATTTAAAAACTAATAGTGAGATTTTTTGTTTTTTGTAGAATACTAGAATTGATATGAGAGGAAAATTATGTGTACGTCAATAAATAGTTAAGTAGATATTAATTTGAGCAGTATGGAGCTTGCAGGTAGATAGAAGCATCCTTATCTTAAGGGCAACGCTGGCACAACAATTAAAGAAAAAAATAAAGTTCCCACACGGATTTAATGCTTCTTGCTATATAGATGTAGTAATAGTCAATATCCGCGGGACGTGTGAATCTCTCATAAACTGTAACTACCCCTTTTTATAAGTCACAATGCATACAACTAACTAACTAACTAAGTAACGCGTTTCATCTTTCCCCACCCATCAAAAATAAAACCCTCTTCTCTCTTTACAATCTCTCTTAATTAGAACAAAATTATCAAAAATGGAAGAAAAACATTATTCAAAGGCAAAGTGGGATTGTGGTAGCACGCTATATGACTCATACGAACTCAACTCATTCAAACATCAACTTAACTCAGCAATAGCTAATTCTCCAAGAACACTTTCCATGCCTCATTTACCCCAACGTAGTATTACTGTTCATCATCAACCAACCTCTTCTCACGTCAACAATAACAAGCCTTCGAATTTCAAGATCTCTAGAACATTCCAGAAATTTGTTCGCTTTCTTTTCAAGTCCAACAAGGTTTCTAGTAGTTCATGCAGAAGTAATAGTTTCCGATCAGTGGCGGATAAATATCCAAAAGAAGATCACCGCCGTTTCTGTGTGGTTTATGATAAATATGAGTCTGAACCTGTTGTTTTGTCTACTATACCTGAATCTGAATTTGAGATTGCTGCTCTTTCGCCGGATATTAGTGCCTTCGTCAGAAAGTCGGTTTCAGAACGGTTTACGGCCACCGCTACTATTGGTATTTCCTGTCTTTAATACAAAATAAGGGTAGAATTTAGGTATGATAATTATGTGTTTGGATCTTCTATAGCATTACAAGTATGTATCGCACACTCCAAGATTCAAGTCTTGATAATATTAGAATTAGAGTACTGTTCTATCTCAAAATATAAATATAAATGAGTAAAAAAATAGATATATATTTGATTAAATTTTTCGAATTATGTATATTAATTTTTACTGGATGAGGAGGATATATCAGTAATCAATGCTCTTCCTTGCTAGTTACTATTAGAAAGTCAAAAGGTTTGCAATTACTGACATGTGTATTGTATTATTATTGTTATTATTATATGTTGCAATGATTCACGATGCAATGTTTTAACATTTGTTTTAGATAGCGTTCATCCGTAACTTTTTATTAGGAGATGTGACTTGTATCATATAATATTGATAGAGTGAATCATAAGAAATTTTAATAGTTGGACAATTTCTATGCTCAAATTTGTGAAATAGTAATATTCTTAGACAATTGAAACATAGAAAATTCCATGAACGAATTCAGTAATTAATGGAATGAAATATTAAATTTTTATTAATAAAGATTATATAAGATTATTACCACGATATTTTTCTCTAAATATAAATATTTTCTTCATTTATTAAATGTATTTATTATTTTTTTAAAACATATTATACTCTTAATTAATTTGTATTAAAATATGAAAAGTTAAATTTAGTACATTTAAATATAAGAGTTATTTCAAAATGATTAACATATAAAACTTAATTATTTTATTAATTTTTTTAATAAAGTAAAAATAATAATAAATATTTATAATATAAGACGAGGTAGTACTAAAAAGTTTGTAAAAGGGGAATGGGCTTCGGTCCATCCTTAAACTCAAGATCTATCCATATAACTTCTTATAGCATTCGTGTTCAAAAATGAACCCACGTAAATTAATTTATATATGTACGTCCAATAATTTTACACCATTCACATTTAAAAAGATAAAAAAAAATATAAATAAACCATATTGAAAACACAAGAAGATAGAGAAGAGATTAAGATATAATAGAGATAACTTTTTTTTTATATAACTAATCAATTCAACTTTTTATTTATGATATTTTTTTTAATTTAATATCATTTCACTTTTAGCTTAATTACTACTACAAGTAATCTCCTAGTTACTCAATGAAATAATACTTTATTTTTACTTAATTTAATATTATTTTATATTTAGATTGATTAGTGCAAGTTATCTTCAAGCTACTCACTAAAATAACATTTCATCTCACCTTTCACATGATGACTGTTAGTGTGAGTAACCTCTAAGCTAAGAAGTGAAATGATATTTTATTTTTAATTCTTCAGACTAAACTGTTAATTATTCTTTTTCTTGTCTCTTAGTTTATGAAGTTTTTACTTCTCAGTTTTCCTATGTTAACGATTTAGTTAGGATTAACTGTTTTAATTTTAGTCCATTTCAATATTCCTCAACTTATTCACAACAAGAAATTTTTGGGTTAAAACTAAAGCGCTAAAAAATCAGACACAATAATAACTTATAGGATAAACTTCAAACATATCATTTAAGTAAAACAAGCCAGCAAATATGTCATCACAAATACTACAAGATCAAACATCAAAATATATTTTCTCCTCCCACACTAACAATAAGCATGGTCCTCGAGGCTGAATATTAAAGTAGACTAAATTAATAAATAAATAAGAGAAAGTAAAAATGACTTCCCTATAAGAGCTTGTAGTTGGAGTTTTTATTTCCTAAAAACAAAAATAATCAACAAAAATAATAAATTCAAAGTAAAATAAAATATAAAATAAATACAATTTGCCTCATTCTTGCACTTATAAGTTGGAATATTAAATTTGATATTTTTGCACTAAAAACCTAGTAGATTTGACAAATTTAAATTATTTTATCATCTCGTGATCAATTCTGCAAATACGATAAATAAATAAATAAGTAAGAATAAGTTGAAGTAAAAACTATGAAGTAAAATAAAATAGAAGGTAAATACCTTCTTAAAATACTATAAAATTAGGTTTATCATATACGATCTAAATAACACTTCTTATGTCACTCCTAAGTCAACATATTTCACTTCTCATGGTCCCACTAAATATACTAGTTTTTTTTTATTTTCTTTTTATTTTAGTCTCTATAAGTTTTTTTGTTTGCATCTAGTTCATGTAAAATCAGAGACCATTGGTTTTTGGTCCCACTAAATATACTAGTTTTTTTATTTTTTTATTTTAGTCTCTATAATTTTTTTTGTTTGCATTTAGTTCATGTAAAATCAGAGACCATTGATTTTTAATCCATAAAAAAAGAGTTAATAATTGTCATGACATGTGGCATATAAATACACATCAACACATTATCTTTTATGACATATTAAAAATTAAAATACTTTATATTATTAAGTAATAAATTTATTTATTGATCATTTAATGATTAGTGTTATTTTATAAAGAAAATATGAACAAAAATGAAAAGAAGAGTTTAGAGATTTTTGAAAAACTTTTCATTTTTTTAATGTTAATTTAAAGTTATAGACCAGTTGATCGTCTTTAGTTTAATAAAGACATCATCCAAATAAAAAAAATCTATCTAAACTAAAATAAAAAAAGTAATATATTTGCATGAACCAAAGACATATTTAAACTTTATAACAATAATAACTACACCAATATTTGATTAGAGTAATTTAGTAAAAGTGTTACTTTGCTTATACATTTGTATTAATATGTGTCAAGGATCAACACACTATTAGTTTTATACATGAAAAAAAAATTAGTAAACACATTTTAGATAAAGATACTATTATTTTTATTCAGAAATGTAGTTTCAAAATTATGTGTGATTTTAAAAGTTAGATGCTCAGCCAACCCCCAAAACACAATATTTTACTCAAAACTAGATTATAGAAATATATTGAACATTAAAAATGGGGCGGATAATCAATCACCTTTTAAAAAAAATAAAGTTTCTCTAAAAGACTAAAACTCATACTAGTCCAAATGGTACTAGTTTTGATGTGATAGTTGTTCATTCACCCTCAATATTTATTTAATAACTGTAAAAAAAAAAAAAAAATATGACTGTATTAAAAAAAAAAATACTCTATAGCCACTCAATTATACATTTTTCTGACATTTTAATAAGAGAATACAATTAGAATTTTTCGGATGTGTTTCAGAGGACTTTTTTCCGAAGGTATTGTGGTAAAATTTAAGTGGATTGTAGGGGGAGAGCTGGGCCTTTGGATGTTTTAGTTTGGGCGTAATGAGGAAGCCCATCCCGTTTGACAAACAGATTGAGAAATTAAGCGGTTGGAACGTTGTATCAACCGAAAGAGATAAGAACACTGTGACACTGTAACGAATGAATTTGCATAATGACATCTTCTATCATCAACTTACCCGTTCCATCCCTCTTTAAATCCCCCAAGTTAAACAACCCTTCAACGTGCTTTTCCCAACGTGATTATCATTCATTTGCAAGTAGCGTCAGAATAAGCAAGGAATTAGAAAGCTACAGAAAGAGATCAGTAATCGTGTGTGTGTTACCACTGGGTGTTGATCCATGGGCACCTTCCATTGATTCACAGAGTATCGCTTCTCAGCTATTTGCGTTTTCTTTGTTTCCTTACATTGGTTTCTTGTACTTCATTACCAAATCCAAAACTTCTCCTAACCTTACCCTCTTCGGTTTCTACTTTTTGCTCGCCTTTGTTGGTGCCACAAGTCAGTTTTTCTTCTCTTGCTTAAATTCTTTATTGATTCAATCACTACTTTTTTTCTCGAAATTTCAAGTGTTGGTTAATTTAATGATTCAAATGTTGGAATTAGCAAATTAGTCCGATAAATTAGAGAGTTAATCAATTAAGTCCAGGTAGCTTACGGGAATTCAGTTCCTGAATAAACCAGAGGTGAAATTAATCAAAACATCACTCAAACATAGAACTTTTAAAATTGAAATGCTAAATTTGGAAGAAAAAAAAACATGACTATTTTTTATTAGCTGGAATTGAATTCAGTACCTCGAAATTTCACTGCACATCAACCACTCTCACTAGACCCCTTCGATAGAGTCTCATTTAGTTGACTTAGTCCTTTAATTTTAGGAACTAAATTTTCATTTAGCAAATTTGAGCAACCTTTACAATTTCAAGGACCAAAATGCTGATTTATTTCTTATTTCTTGTTCCTGATTAAATAAATGCTAACTTTGTTCATTTGCTTTATTTTGAACATTGCTTTTATCACACATTTGAGCAGTTCCAGCTGGAATTTATGGTGAGTCAAGTTAATGTGATGAAAATGAAGTTCAATTAGATAGGCATGAGATGGCCCATTTGAAACGATTATTTTACTTATGTTTAGTTGTGTACTTTAACAGCTAAGGTGCACTATGGAACTTCTTTGTCGAATGTTGATTGGTTACATGGTGGGGCTGAGTCCCTTCTCACTCTCACTAACTTGTTCATTGTGTTGGGTTTGAGAGAGGGCATCAGAAAAGCTGAAAATTCAGAGAAAAACACGCCCGCATCGGACTCAGGTTTGAAGGAGGAGAAGAAACCTGGGGTGTAGGTCTGATATTTGGACTCTTTTTAACTAACATTGCCAATGTTGTAATTTGTTCTGTTGGTTCAGATGTGCCTCTAAATTTTTATGATCTTGGTCTTGAAAAATCACAGACTATCATATCATCCTTTGAGATTTTTTGTAAATAAATTGGATGTAAATCTGGATTTTGTGTAATTTATCATTATTTGGAATGGAATGTCTAATTTTTATGTGCGGTCTGTTATCTTTATGCTACATGACTAATGACTTTTCCTTCAATAATGCTCTAAAAGCTATCTTTTCATTTTGATGTTTTGTTTTTTTGGCTGTGTAGTTATGTGACTTAGTTTGCTTTAGTTAGTAACTTGATAGCTCTCATTATTATGATTGTGATGCTCTTGTACTAAAGATGTGAGTCATATGGATTGTACAAATGCAAATATGAAGCACCTATTTATTTGAAAAGTTAATACCGCTAAAAAGTGCTGAAATTGTAATTCCAATATTAAAAACAAGGGGACTTATAAATTCCTCACTATCATTGCTGATTCTTTATTATACACTTCCGCGGTTTTCTGAAGTTGGCCTATTTTAGTATGACTTTCTACTCATAATATTCAAACATAATTTGCACTATGACATTATTATGTTATTTGATTCTCTTACAGTCCAAACATAAGCGGCCTTAGTGAAAAAAAATACTTTGGATGATGTTTTTTATACTCATGGTATTCAATTTATTCTCAAGTACGATTAGGAGAAAAAGCCAAGATTATTGAAAGGGAAATTTGGATCAATTTCCACTGGATCAAGTGAGAAATGGAAATCAGGAATTGGAGAATTTGTGACTGATGTGTTGGTGGAAATGATCTCCGTAATGTCGGATTCTGAACAAGGCTTGTTATAGACCCTGTCAAACTCATTCATGTGGAAAGTTGGAGACGAGAAATAGTTTGATTCTGGTGTTGCTGGAGATAGTAAGTGTGATTGGAAAAGGCTGCTCAAGAAGGAATCATTCTCCAATGCTGGAGGAACCCAGCTGTGGTTTTCTTGCGTTGTGTATCCGAATGAAGTGGAAGGAAAGGTGAAAGGACATGTCATTTCTTCGTTTCCAAGATTATCCGTTTTGACAGTCAAGGTGTTGCTGAACTTAGTGAAGTTTTCTTGTGATGGTTGTGCATGGTGAATATCATTATTTTGACTTTGTGGTTTCTCTTGTTTGTCTTGTGACTTACATGGCTCAGTGACATTGTTTCCTTGAGAACAGGTATGCCTTCCTCTATAAGTTATGTCAAACATATTGGGATCTTCGTCTGATCTCTGAACTTGCTTCGTGGCCCAGCAGTTTTGTGTGTTGCGGAAGGTGCACCGATAGTAACTTCTGCAAATGTCACAATGGATTGTTAATGAGATGCCAGTACAGGTAAATGCAATTTATATATGCGTAGGAATTCTTTTGATTCTTTTCTGAAGCATGATAGTGAGAAAAGTCCTCTAACCTTGGATATTTGGCACCAAGAATATCTTTCTGACCATATTTTCTCCAGTTGTAGCCATCTTCATGTGGTCCTTCAAGGCCACTTTCACAGCTCACTCTTATCTGATCCATCCATTTGGGGGTAACCTTTCTGAAATCAAAATTTTGAGAAAAAATATATTGTTAATGTTAGGACTTAGGAGCTTTTGTGGCAGAAACGCTGCTACCAAGTGTGTCTAATAAATTCACCTTTTCTTTGAATTGTGTTTAACCTCCTGGTGATCTGGGATGGCCCCGTCAATGTCCTCGCTCAGCAGACTCCCATTAGCAGACACCGGGGACTCGGGTAACAAAGTTTTTGCTCGACTCATGGTCTGCGTCTTGGAAGTTGGTTCATTGCATTTTAGAATTTGTAGAGCCTTTTCATAAGAAGATAGTATGATCTGCACCTGTGAATCCCTTGTGTTAAGGGAATATGGTGTCCTCAACTCTTCCTTCAATCTCTTTGCTACATCCATCCCCTGAATTAGTTCATTGATGAGTGTGTTGTGTTCCCAGCTACATTCATTCTCCATTTTGTATTGCATATTTATCACCTTAATAATGATTCAGGATGTTGGTGCTTGGTATCTATTTCATGCAAAAGAGCATCACTTTTTTTTAGAACCAATAGCTTCTTACTCTGAAGCAGAGTTGGAAACTGAAGAAATTTATGAGATCCTTATAATGGTGAAGCATAATAGTATGAACTAGATTTGAAATTTCAAATGGATAATTTTGTTGTTGAATGGTTTGGCAATCTTATTGAGAGATAAATTCCCTCCTGCTGAATGATGAAATTGGAAGCCTTGTATTTAAAGTGAATACTCTTTGGAAGTTTGAGTGGCAAAATAAGGGAGCAAAGATGGGGAGTATTGGAGGGTTGAAAGTCTAAGTTTGACTGAGAAACCGAGTTTTTCAGCTAAAAGACTAGGATGTGGTCAGTGATTAGTGACCAATAGAATGCTGACCAAGTCCACTTCACCTTAATAAGTTGTTATTGGTTAATGAGAGGCCCATGTTCTTAGAAGTCATGATTGATGCTTACTATTTTCTGTACTTAAAAAATCATTTATAAGGAGTATTAATTGCTAGAATATTTTTATATTTCTATTCAATGTGAAGTGTAGTCAATTAATTTGAAATTTTAAAACGACAAAAAGAGGAAATACTACTTTTATATTTGTGATTTATGTAACTTGTTATTATATTAGAGGTAGAGCAAGTACGATGATAAGAGAGAATCTAGATTCATCTAGAGAAAATATATTCAAATTTAGTTACGCGTGGACGCTTTTATCCCTCTCTACTATGACTGCCTAAACAGAATTGCTTACGTGACTTTTGGTTGTTGCCATCTACCCAATTTCTTAGTTCACATATGATCACTTAAGTCCACATAAAATACATATTGTTTTATTCTTTTAGCAAAGAAGTTTATACTCTGTTGTCTACTCTTTGCTATCCAGTTTGCATTTTTCATGTTTGAGGAAACTTTATATTTGCTTCTTCAAACAAAATTAAACTTAATTAAAATTCAAATATACAAAACTAAAAGAAAATATAAAAAAATTATTAACATATAATTCAGATAAAAATAAAATTAATCCAGATAGATTTTTTTAATAATATAAATTTGGAAATTTAAAAATAATAATCAAGAGCATAGATAGTTAAAATTTAAGAATAAAATAAGATTTTTTTTTGGTACAAACGAGGTAAGATATTGAGGAATTTTAATGTAAAAGTATAGTTAACAAATAAAAATATAATTTTTTATGCAATGAGTTGTCATTGATCGGCAATGTAAAATAATTTTACAGTGATAATGCATCTCCTTTAAATCTATAAAAAAAAACATGAATTTAATTTATATACACACGGTGAAAATTTTTTATATATTATCATTTAATCACAACTATTAGATTAGTTGAGATGTTTAACAAAAATTTTCAACTATCATTAAATCGCAACCGTTATATTATTTGAGATGTTTCACTTTTGTCGTAATTACTTTTATTATTATTATTAGATTATTATTATTAGGTATATGAATGGAGATGTGATTATAAAAAATTTACAATGTGCACAGCAGTCTAAAATATTAAGGGAATTTTGATTTTTGAAAGAGATACTCGGGGATATTTCTTCTAAGGCTTAGATCCTGTAAGTGTAAAATACTAACTTTAATTTTCTGTTTAACACCTTTAGTACTTTAAAAAAAATTCAAAATTAATCCCTATAGTACTTGGTTACCCTTGTTTCAAATGGTCTTTGGCCATTTAATTAATGTATTGTAAAAAATACTTCTAGATTTTTTTATAGATTCTTCCATAGTATTTTCTATATGTGGAAAATTATGCATTTTCATAAACTTGCTATAGTCCCACCAATACCTTATTATTAATTAAAGTCAACATTTGGATGCTTCGTTACTACTTGATGTTTTTGGCATTCAAACTTGGTATTCCTACAGAGTCTGTCAAGTGTACGTAAGTTTCGGTTGATTTACCCTTGGCTTTAGTGAATAGAGTCAGTTTCAGTATTTGTAATCATTTTGTAACTATCTATTAGAGTGTATAAGATGACAAATTAAATGCTTATAATAAAGCACCACAACCTAAACCACTCTCAGAGACAAAGAAATCTAAAAGGGTACTCAAAACCACTATAACAACTCATAAGAGGAAATTAGTCTAGTAAGTGAAAGTGTTACAAAGACACTTAATGTGTCACTTCGTGGACTAACACAATGATTAAAATAGCTTATGTCTTACAATTTTAATGACAATTCCATAGAACAATTTAATGATTTACTCAAGTATATATTCTAGGCATAAGAGCCAGATTGCTGCTGATAATTTGAACATGATACAGCACTACAAAAGAAAATGTGAAAATAAAGCTAGAACCAATTTTAACCACACACCAAACAGTTTTATTCATATATATAAATATGTAGGAGTATCGATCTTACTTGGATCACAGTACATGCATTTGTTATTGGTAAACTTGCACCATAACCAAACTACATTGGCTTAATTTCATACATCAAATTACATTTATTTTTTATTTTTAAGATACTTTTGATTGGTTTTTTCTTTTGCTACAATTTTTATACTTAAATGTAGCTAATTTATTCATACTGGCCAACAATCACACAATATATTGGACTCCCAGTTGCAAATACTGATCCTCAAACTCCAACTTATTATTAGTACAGCTTCTCCTCAAATTCAGTTCTGCATACACACACAAAAACAAAGTTTCAAGAGTCAAATACATAAACTTTTCAAATATTCTTTTAATTTCTTGCATTATAAGGTTAATAATGTATATACTTGCCTTCCTGTTGTGACAATGTTCATTGTCACTGTCACTCTCATCACTGCTACTGTCACTGCTGTGACCTGATAGGCCATCCTTGATCTTCTGGAACAAGTTGTTTCTCTTGTGCTCCCTCTTATTTCTCCCTTGGCATTTCACGGTGGTACGAGAAGCACCACCGTGATTGTTGAATGTTTGGTTGCATTTGTTAGTTTCACTTTTGGCAACTAAATGTCCTGACTGAGAAATCGCCTCAGTTTTCTGGCTACTATAGTATTGGGTTTGTTTTCCCTCATTGGGCTGCCCTTTGAACAAGTCAGTTGCCTTCTGTCCGAAGTAACCCTGTTGCTGCAGGGTTTTGTGTTGTTGGCAGCTTTGTTCACAGGTTTTGTAGCACTGAGCAGAGGCCATTGCAATAAGGTTGTTTCTTGTGGTTTGCTTGTTGCTTGTTGCTTATGCTTTGAAGTTTTGAGTATCACTTCACTTCACTTCACATATATATAGGAATTAGAAATAACTAGTAAGGCATTGTCATCGTTAAGATCCGACAAAAAGTTGATATTATTAGCTTAAACGTAAATTTATTGTAATATTTATCCTCTCTTTCACGTAAAAAAAACTATGACATTTTTTTGTAGCTAATTATTTTGTGTTAATTTGAAAAAGAATTGATTTTTTTAAAAATATTATTTAAGAAAGTGGCAGATAAGTATTCAATGAGATATTTTGGTATATAGTTTTGAAAAGAAAATATTTTAGTAATTTTCTTTTTAAAAACAAGAGATTATTGAGAGAAAAAAATTATATGTTTAATTTATCAAGTCTTCCCTAACTTTATACAGAGAGCATTTCATATATTTCTTTTGTATTTTCTTTCGTTCATTCAAAATAGAATTTATTTTTAATCTAAATAAATATTTTTTCTCTTTCACGGCTTTTATGAAGATTGTAACAAAAGCGCTTATGGGCAAGACATTGATGGGTTAATCGATACATCGTCAATCAATGAGCAAACTTGTAATGTATCTACCTTTTTAAATTTGGATTGAATAATATGGCAATATTTTGGTATTTTATTCTATAATGTCATCACCTTCTTATCATTTTTGCCCACCGAATATATGCCAAATTAATTTCGTTCAGATTTTTTTTAAATATTAGGCAGAGATGAGAATCATATCGTAATTGTTAATGGCCCATTTCAGATGGTGCTAATAAAACTTGATTTTTTTATGCTTTTTATTAACTTTAACAACTTTGACCATTTTTCAGTTAAATTTCTTTAAGAACATAGAAAGGTCTCACAACTTGCAGTTTTAATGTGAAAAAACGTTTCTTATACTTGTTGGGGTTGATTGCAAATCCCACATCGTTTAGTGTGGGAGAATAAGGAGAAGGCCAAGGCTATATATTGGATTTTGGTCATTTGTTTTCAAATGCACCGGCACCAGTTTTAAGTTTGTAGGTGACTTAGTTTAAATATTTGCTTTGTAAGAGTATAGTTGTATTGGGGTTACTTCCAATCATATAAGTGGATGCTAATGTCTTACATTAATTATTTTTATGTAACTAAAGTGTATTAACTAGAAAAAGAGGCTAAATTACATTTGTGGTCCCTTAATTTAATTTCAGGTAACGTTTTAGTCCCTTATCTTTTTTTTTTTTTTCCGATTTAGTCCTTTATTTTAATTTTAAATGACAATTTGATATTTTATGTTGTAAAATTTCAACAACGTTATCCTTTTTTAAACAAAAATTCAAAAAAAAATTCAATCAAAACTCATAAAATTAATTATATTCTTCGATATAATACAAATTTCATCAAATCCGTAATGCAAATATTCAAATAAACTCATATTTTCATACTTTATTTGATATTATTAGGAATAAAGGACTAAATCGGAAGAAAAAAAATAAAGGACTAAAACGTTACCTGAAATTAAGTTAAGGGACCACAAATGTAATTTAGCCAAAAAAAGAAGAGGATCTTTACGATCAATATGAAAAATACTTTCAAATTAAATAAAGAAACATATTAATTCAGATAGGCACGACGGATACTGCACAAAATATTGAGGGGGGTGTCGGGGAGCGATAAATATTAAATAAAATATTGTAATTGAAATTCTTAAAAATCATTTTTAGAGCTTCACACAATTTATATATAGTAGACAAGTTCAAAAGGTTAAAATTTTAATTTACACAAATTTTAATTTACACAAATTTTACAATTTTCACAAATCATACAATTTTCAGTGGACTAGATGCAAAAAGAGAGTGAATCACTTTTAAGAGAGGCTTAATGTTCAGTGGACTAGATGACACACTTTATAATCATATTAATTAGAGATTTAAAGTCGCTTTCAAATATATCATTTTTTAAACTCATATTTTGAGTCACCCTAACATTGTTAAAAAAAAGAGTCTACGCTTCAATATAAGGTTCTACCATAAAAGTTGTTGTTACATTAATTTTAGACTACTAGTCCACTTTTTATTTTAATAGTGCGTCACTTTTTTTTAGTCATGGCACAACACTTAAATTCAAATTTGCTCATTCAAATATTTGAATGAGGGAAATGGCGAAATATGTGATTATCAATTTGTTATTTTCACTAGGGAGTTAGACTTCATTTTATTTTATGTTTAGGGTAAGATTTGGAGAAATATTGTATGGTGTAGTTGCATGGACCAATAATATTATTTTGTATTTGTTCTACCATAGAAGTTGTTGTTACATTAATTTTAGACTACTAGTCCACTTTTTATTTTAATAGTGCGTCACTTTTTTTTAGTCATGACACAACACTTAAATTCAAATTTGCTCATTCAAATATTTGAATGAGGGAAATGGCGAAATATGTGATTATCAATTTGTTATTTTCACTTGGGAGTTAGACTTCATTTTATTTTATGTTTAGGGTAAGATTTGGAGAAATATTGTATGGTGTAGTTGCATGGACCAATAATATTATTTTGTATTTGTCATAAAAAAAAGATATTTTGTATAATAAGGGGCTAATCTCATAGCCATGTTGATTTTTTTAATTTTCTTATATTTCATGGTTAGTTTTGGGTTGATTTTCATGGTTGTTGCATAACCATTGTGTTCTTGCTTTTTTTTTTTTTTGGCTAAGTTAAGTACCACTAAACTTAGTCTTTTTTTTTATCAATAATTTAGTTGCCTTATTACAAAAAACTTAAGAATTCAAAATGACAACTTAATCACTCCATACGTTTATACTTTTTATTTGTATTTATTTTGTTTCAATGTAATATATTAATTCCTTTATCTTAATTAATATAGGTAAAAAATATAAAATATAGCAAATTTGCTGTAAGTACTTTTTAAAAATATATGACATTGCATTCTAATAATAATGATAACTAATAAATATATCATATTTATACAATATATAAATATTGCTAAATTGAGATCCAAATTGTTCTCAAATATGTTTTAAATTTTTGTAAGTCGTAGAATTCCTTTATATGTGAGATAAAAAGAAGAAGACAAAAAAACACAATTTTTTCACACACAAAAAAAAAAACATTTCTGAACAATTTTCAAGACATCGTATAATTTACTGACAATTAAAAAAAAACGAACAATTCTAAAAACAAAAATGACATCTGAATTGTTTGCCAAAAGCAAAAATACATATTAGCATTTATTCTTTTATAAATAAAAAAAATTAAAAATTGGTCCACAAATTGGATGGGAGCTTATTCAAGTTGTCTGCATGATCTAAGATGCTAATTCCATGAAATTATTAGGTTCTTTCACATAATTTATTTGGCAATATGTTATGAAATGACCCAGAGAATAAGTTCTGTTTTCTCTTTTGCTGATTAAATGATATGACTACTTTTATTGAGGCCATATTTCGAATAGCATAATTGAATTGTTAATTTATTTCTCCACTATGGGAGGAGAGGATGAGTCCTCACTCACTCTTGCTATGCCAATAAAAGGCCCTTAATGCACAAATACCCTGCAAACTTCAAAGAAATAAATCAGAGTGACCAAGCAACACAAGCTATTGAAATGGCTTCAGCTCAGTCTCAGAAACCTTGTACTACCATTGATGTCTGCCAACCGAAACCCCAGCACAGTTCGTTCGGCCAAAAGATTTCCGAGATAACTAACAAGGCTTTCAAAGGACACCATGCCCGCCATGGCAGTAACCAGAATCAACTTCAATCCTACAGCAACCAAATTCAGGTTGAATCAAATGGCCACAATGGCTCCAAAACAGAAACTCACCACTATGGTCAGACTCAGACCCAACACGACAAGAAGCATGGTGTCACCAAAACCCATATCACCGTTTGTGTGGTGCAAGCCGAAATCACTCAAACCAAAGAGAACCCTTCTCCTTATGGTGCAACTACAACATGCTTTGGTACTCAAGCTAAGAAGAATAGAGAGATTAACAACAGTAAGAAGGAAACGAATTTGTTCAGGAAGATTAAGAATGGAATGTCCCGCCATAAAGATGAGGGAAACAGCAGCAGCAGTGACAGCGAAAGTGACAACGAGAAGAAGTGTCCAAAGACAAAGGCAAGTTCTCAACTCATGAGCTCATCCAGATAATCACATGAAAACGAAAATGTATTACATTAAATGCATGCATGTTGGACTAGACATAGATTTACTGTGTCATTGATTTGTCTATTGACTTGTCTGTCATTGATTGCATCTGCAGAATTGATGCATGGAACTAGAAGCCGCAAACAAGATGCAACAAAACAAAGTTTGTTTGATTAAATGGAATTACATCTTTATAAATAAAGAGTGCCTTTATAATTTTATTATGTCGTTTTTGTAATAAACATAATCGGGGTTAATAAATGTCAATATTTGACTTGTATGCATGTCCTTTATGATGAATAATTGATGTTAACTTTTCATATTTTCGCTGGTATGTTCTACGGGAGAATCTTAAATCCCTATGTCACCAAGTCTGACACGAATATGTAAAACTGCATTAAGTTAACAACCCCATCCTCACCAAATAGGTTTCAAATTCTGTCAGCAACAGATTCATATATGTCTACTCTGCTAGCAAGAAAAAATAACTTGACCAAATCACCAAAAATACAATTACGGCCCACTTGAAAGAACAAGGCCCAGATTACTACCAGCTAGATACAACAAAGAGTATATACAAACCTAGGTACTCTAGAAAATCATCAAAAGGGGCATCATCATCCTTCAAGAGATTTGGAAATGAAAGCGACAATGGCCTTCGATGCAGCAACTTCGGCATCATCCTGGGTGGAACCATTTGCTTGCAGATACTTCTTACCAATTTTGAAAGAGTGATCACCACCATCGATGACATGCAGCTCATTGGGTGCTTTCATCTTCTTCCGAGTGGTTTCTAACTTCTCAAGTGGACAGAGACCATCCTTGCTGCCCTGCTCAACACACACACAAGACTGGCGTTAGGAGAGACATTAGCATAAACCAAAAAAAATTATGGGTGCATTACAGAATACCATACTGAAAGAAATTGAAAAAAGATTCATGGTTCATTAAATAGACTAACAGCGTATAAAATTGGAGAGCTATAACTACAGGACTATACCAAACTGCAATGATAAATTAGAAAAGGAAAACAACCTGTACAAACATTGTAGGAACTGTTAACTGTAACAGTGTTTCATCTCTAACTGCACCATTGATTCCCTGAAACAGTGGAAACGAAATTTATGTAATTCTTAGTTATATTATTTAAAATTTGACCTTCTGTAGTAATGACAATCTCTGATTCAACAAAACACCCTAAGAAAACCAATGCACCCGTGTGCCAACCATTTCTCAACAGAAAACTGAAAGTATCACAACTGCAAATGATGGTGCCAGCCATAGAGAAACGAAAATGAAAATATTCAAAGTAGCCTAGTAAAGATTAAAGAGCTCCACACACATGCTCCAAGGATGACAGCTTCATTAATTGAGTTGGTTTAAAATGGCTAGCGTATGGTCGAACTGACCTGTGCAGTGAAATGGTACAGAAAAGCAAGACAGTTCAAAAGAATAGAGATTAATGAGTAAATGTGCTTATCAACAAAGGGATAAAGTCAATGTTGTGGCTCAGTTGACAAATACATTAAGCTTGTAAGTGAGAGGATAAAGGTTTGATTTTCACATAACACACTGCCTTGAGGAGGGTCAAGAAGCTTCAAGTGTGACTAAGTTCCAAATTGAGGACAGTTTCATGGTCGATCCAAATGGTTGAAGCAGTGATGGATACTGGGAGAGCCGTTGAGGGCCAAAGACCCTATTTCCAATGGTTTAATAAAAAAAGTGGATGTTGAATTTTCAACAAAATCGCAAATGGGGCAAGGCATTCACCCAAAAATATAAACAAATAGTTTGAAGTTTGAACATTTCTTCAGAACACCCACACCAAAGTAAAAGAGGCAAAGAGAACATATTCAATTAGTGTACTTTGTAGCGCAAAGATTAGCATGAAATTATCAAAAAGAATATCAAACCTTTAATGGGTAGCCCAAGCATACTACAGCAGAAACATTGATGTCTTCCATACTAGCCACCATGCATCCAACTCTACAATAAAATAAATATGAGAGAATCATGTCATAAGTATCTCGCTGCAAGTGCAAATCATCTTTATCAAGACTTCCTCATGCCAACATATATGTCCAAATTAAATTTTTAAAAATGTAACAACGACGCACCTTGAACCCATTGATTTGCCAGCCAGTATGAGAGGATGACCAGGGTACTTAGTTGCAGTTTCCTTCACAATATTTGAATGAAATTCCACCAATTTTTCTGCCTTAGGAGGAGCCCTCTTTTTCCCACCAGACATATCTAGCAAATGGCAAACCCATTAGATTCGCTTATAGTTAAAAATTCATACATTAGACAAAAAGAACAATCTTAAGGTTCACTCAACTAAAAGATCATACGTTTTGACTAAATTAAATGCAAAATCTAGATAATGGAAGTACCATAGTTTTAAGTTTCGGTTTGGATTGGCTTATATAAGCACTTGTAAGACGGTTGCGTATAACTTATGAAAATAGTTTACAACATGTCCATAAGTTGTGTTTTCATCTTATTTTCATAAGCTCTCATGATCCATTATGAAAACATGTCCCAACTTATATTGAGTAAACGGTCATTTTTGGTCCCCTAGATATGCGAAGATCTGTCACATTAGTCCTTAAACAGCAATATTTTATAGCCATTTTGGTTCTCGAATACATCTTTAGTTAGTCGATTTAATCTCAAATGTATTTTCAACTTTGACACACTCAGGGATTAAAGTGACAGCGTGTCACAGATTCAACATTCAAGGACAAAAACGACTGTTTACTGAACTTATTATGAAATGAAAGTAGTTTACTTATCTTTTGTTACATAAATAGCATATAGATAGATAAATATTTAATGTTATAAGCGTTTAATTAATTAGTTAATCCAAACAGGGCTAAGTGTTGTGGTTGAATATTAAATGAATGGAATGCAATGAAATTGATTGGAAAGAAACTGACAAGGGTAGTCAAAGGTGACAACATCAGTAGCTTGCAGAGCCTCCTTCAACAAATTCTTCCATCTATCACAAAAAGAGAGTGAGAGCAGCTTTCACAAAAAGAGCCTATAACAACATTCAATCCATTTTATATATATAATAAAATAAAAGTGAAAATGAAACCTTAGCATCCAATCAGAAGAGGAAGGAGCACCGGCACCGTGAGCGAAAATAACGACCGGTGACAATTTTTGCAGCGTTGGTGCTTCAATCTCGCCGTCTTTGCTCTGACGACGTCGTTTAGCAGCGGGCGACGGATCCATGGTCTTAGTTTTGTTTCGGAATAGAAATAATCCCAAAAATGATAACCTCCTCCTTATTAGTCCTCACACTAGTATTCATTTTCGCGCCATATGCTAAGAGGTTTATATACCGACAAAAATAAATTCTTAATTAAACTACAACTTGACACACAGATAAATAAATAAACCAAAATGATGACTTATAAATAAATCAAAATTCTAAGATCAAAATTCTCAGATATATAAACATACTGTCTTAAAAATTATATTTTTTATTTTTTAAAGATTATATTTATTACCACTTCTCTTTTTTTGAATAAGAACAAAATCTCTTCATTCACCCTCTCATGTCTTCAAATTTTTTCAGTGGTCTCTAGATGGTTCCTACCCCTAAATAAAATAAAATCCTTTTAAAAAAAATGTATCTCTGTTTATAAGTCATCTTTTAATTTTTTTTAATTGCATTGGTTATTGATTTTACTAAACTACTTTCAATTATGTAGATTATTTTTTGTTAATTTATTTTCAATTATATTATATTTTTTTCTGTGATCTGTAATAAATATTATAATAAAAATATGAACTAATTACATATTTTTAAAATTAAATCTATGAAACCATTCAAACTATTAACAAATTTAACATT
The DNA here is from genome assembly GCA_037974835.1 of Cicer judaicum. Taxonomy (NCBI): domain Eukaryota; kingdom Viridiplantae; phylum Streptophyta; class Magnoliopsida; order Fabales; family Fabaceae; genus Cicer; species Cicer judaicum. The sequence goes on along the minus strand of JBBPBS010000633.1, from coordinate 2,987,918 downwards.
GTAATCATCTTTATTAATTCAAGTGATTCACTAAAAGGAGTTTATGCTAATATAAAAAATAGTCAAAATAATGATAAAACTATTATGAGCGTGTTTGATTTTTCATTTTGTAATTTTAAATGTAATTTTATAATAAAAAAGGGGCTGGCATTATACTTCAAATTCTACGAACTTAACTTTGCTCTAAATTTATATTTAGTCAAAAGTAACATAATTAGAACTTTTAAATTGTTCATTTCATATTTAGAAGTATGAAAGGAAAAAAAAAACAAAAGAAAAAACTTTCTACCCATTTTGACACTAACTGCAAAATTTACATTGTATTATAATAAAATATATACTATTTTTAGTAAATACATATTAAAAAGTATATTTGATTATATAATCCAAATAAATTTTATTTTATAAAATTAGATTTATAAAATGATTATCAAAATATAAATTACGTTAAAAAAAATTTAATTTTAACTAAAAATACATTTGTAAAATAAAATTTACTCAAACATATATTTGTAAGCGTTAATCCAAACATATTTCACCTAATTCATTAAAAAGAGATTTATCTAATTATATTAGTTTAATTTTGTGTTATTATTTTATATATCAATTTCAAGTAATTTAAAATTATTCATTTGAGACTCAAATTAAACTATTATTTTTTATTTTACATTATATTAGCTGTGTTATTTTATAAAATATGTTGAATTTTTTTTTTGAATAATTATATATAATTATTTATCTAATAGTAACTTATGTAGTTATTTTAATAATATAAAAAAATTAGTGTTTGCAAATAAGTTAATTATTTTTAGATTTTTTAAAATAAGTTAATTAAACTTTAAAAATTATCAACACATATTTAACCGAGCTCATTTTTTATTATTTTGATTGTACTTTTTACTAGTTCATATTTTTAGGATTTTGCACTCAAATATCCCTTTTTTGAAATTTATATACCAAAATGCCACACTCTAAAAAATATATACCAAAATGCCCTCTTTTTTTCTCTAGTTGCTGGTCGCGGGGTGCGATCTCTTGAAGAGTTTTTTTTTTTTCACTCTTTCACATGGTCGCATCCTGGGGATGCGACCTCCTACTGGCCAATTTAAAAAAATTTCATTTCCATTTTGCCCTTAAGTATACTACTATGTTATATATATTATTATTATATATTTTAAAATTAATTATAATCATTAAATTAATTAATTAAAATAATAAAAATAATTATTTTATTAATATTATATAAATGTTATTAATTATAATAATAAATAGAATAATAATAATAATAATAATAATAAAAAGATAATTGTATTAATAAAATAAAAATAAAAATACATTAAAATAAAAGAAAAAATACATTAAAATAAAAATACAAATACATTAAAATAAAAATAAAAATACATTAAATTAAAAATACAAATACATTAAAATAAAAATACAAATACATTAAATTAAAAGATATTAAATAAAACTTAATTATTTTCATCTAAATGACCTCCAGTTCCACATCTACGCGGTCGTCGTACTCGTCTAGCCCTTTGAACAATTTGAGGTTGTTGTGGTTGATCCTCGTTGTAATCTGTTTATGGATTAGAACCACTACCACATGCTTTTGTATCATTTTGAGTTTCGACATTATACATAAAATCAAAAGCCGCATAAGCCGACTCGGGAGTTGTGCAGTGAATAACAAACAAATTAAAGAAAATTCCGCTCTCGGTCGGATTAATGGGAGTTGGTATTGTTGGCACTGAAGGGACCATAATATTGAGTAGATATATCTGCAGCTTTGTGAAGATGTTGTGGTGATGATAAATACGGTGTTTGGTGCATGGTATTTTGTTATGGGATTGATTGAGGCATAGAGTGAACATCGGGATATTTTGAAAGTTGCAAACGTGGATCACGCATGCACCTTTCCACATATATATAATTTAGTGTGATGTGTAAACCAATTCATATATTCTTTAGTGTGGCATAAAACACCTTGAACGTATTGACCTTACAATGTGTAATTATGACGTTCATTCCAATGTTGAATCTCATCTTTCCAAACCACACTCCAATTATCATCGATGCCACGCCTCATGTCGACCTCATGGTAGAGCATCATATCTTCTGGAGGTTGCGGAATTTGTTGATGAAAGCCGAATTGAAGTGCAACTCTATTTGCATGATGTTTTTCGACAATATGATAACAGTGCAGATAGATATATGCAGTCCAAGTGTTGATCTCTTGTTCGGGTACCTCGTGTTGGAACCCAAGATACGGTCTCCAAAGAAACTGAATGTTAAAAAAATAGAATAAAGTAAATATTAAGAGATATAAAAAAATTAAATTGTAACTACATGAGAATGAAAATGAATGTATTACTTCATGAACCATCATATGATCGATAGTATTCCGGTATCTTTCTATATCATTGTGAGGAACTCTACTGAAATTTAGACCACCGGAATTAAATATGTCGAATATATAAAAAAAAAATTATATATATAATAAAATTAGTAATACGGTAAATAATAAATTTTAAAAAATTAAAATATATTATATGCAATAGTTACCTTTGTGCAAGTGGAAATATCCATGCATTTGGTGCATCCGCAGCAACACAAGTCAAACGATATCATGCCCAATTTTGCAACAACAATGCACATCCTCCCATCGACATTACATCGAGTTTCGTAGCAAGACATAATTCTCTATAGAGTGTTGCTAAAATTGCCGAACCCCAACTATAATTGGATGCATTATTTAAATCACCCACTATTGAAAGATATTTTAGATGTACACGATTATTGGATTTGTCTGGCATCAACAATCCTCCAATCATACGTAATATATATGCTCGACATGATGCTTGTTCTTCTTCTTCTGATGCATTTTCCCCAACATTGTCAAAAGTATCTTTAAGCCATTTTAATTTAATAAAATTATCCTTTGTTGCTCCCTAAGGTGGGATAACTCCTAATATTCTTGACAAGTTTCACATTCACAAAATTTGAACCGCTCACAGGCAAACCAGACACATTTAATCCTAAAATATAGTACACATCTTATAAAGTTATTGTGCACTCACCTGTTGGGAGATGAAAAGTATGTGTCTCTGGTCTCCATCTTTCAACCAAAGCAGTAATCAAACCGACAATTATCTTTTTATTATTATTATTATTATTATTCTATTTATTATTATAATTAATAACATTTATATAATATTAATAAAATAATTATTTTTATTATTTTAACTAATTAATTTAATGATTATAATTAATTTTAAAATATATAACAATAATATATATAACATAGTAGTATACCTAAGGGCAAAATGGGAATGAATTTTTTTTGAATTGGCCAGTAGGAGGTCGCATCCCCAAGATGCGACCATGTGAAAGAGTGAAAAAATAAACGCTTCAAGAGGTCGCACCCTCAGGTTGCGACCAGCAACTAAGGGGAAAAAAAAGAGGGCATTTTGATATATATTTTTGAGAGTGTGGCATTTTGGTATATGAATTTAAAAAAAGGGATATTTGAGTGCAAAACTGTTGGAACAAGTTGTATAATTGAGAGGAATTGGAATTGAGAAGAAAAAAGAAGAAAATAGAGAAAACAGAAAAATGCAGATTGATCTCTGTTTCTGTTTTTCTGCATTACACACACATACTTCATGGATTGATCACAGCCTTTTATAGCAGCAGTTTTGTGGCTGTTTTACATCAACCAACTTAACCAACTTCTAACCATATTCTAACTAACTTCTAACCATACTTAACTACCTAATTACTAATCAATTTGAATTATTTCCAACATGCCCCCTAATTTAAAGTGATTCAATTGACATTAATACAAGATTATTCCTAATCTATTTGAACTTCACCCTCTTCATGCTTTTAGTTAGGATGCCTTCCTTTTGATCACTCATAGTTAACAACGCATCAGCTTTTTTCTCTTTGCCGCCTTGACCAATTGCAGTCTTCAATGCTTCAGATTTCATCTCTGTTATCACCTTTATGTCATCTTCCAACAATCTGTTCAGCTGTTGCAAATCAGTCTTGTTGCAAGCCATACAATCAACAACTCTTGTCTTATTGCTAGGAGCTGCAACATGAGTCATAGTTTCATCTACTAGTTTTCCTTGGACCTCACTCTTATCATCGTCACTATCATCATCTAGCACAATCACTTCCTTCTTTCTGCAAACAGAAGTTGTAGGGACCTTTCTTCTATTGCTTGGTACAATGGCAGGAGTGGCTGGAACATTTGCATGTTTGTTCCCTTGCTCAACATCGCCTATAACAGCTCTTGCTCTTACTTTGGGATTGAGTGTTTTCCATTTATTTGTAGTTCTACAAGTTGTGTGAGGTTGAATAGCTGGGGTACTAATATCACATTCCCTTGGATTCAACATCTCATCCAATTCTTCAACCTCCACCATTCTTAAAGATCTATTTGACAGGGTTGTTTTGAAGGTTCTGTTTCTGGACAATGGTGCCTTCAATACAAACTTGTTTGCACTATCAAACATCTTTATTTCACCATGCTTCATCTTCATTGAATATCCCTTTTCAAGTAGCTGTCCAAGACTTAACAGATTATTCTTCATTCTTGGCACATACAACACATCACATATGAAATATTGTTTGCCATCTTTCCTTTGAATCAACACATTTCCTACTCCTTCTGCAGTTAGTTTGCTGCTATCTGCAAATTTAATCTCTCTTTTTACCTTATCATCAATGCTTACAAACCAATCTCTTCGGCCAATCATGTGATTCGAGCACCCTGTGTCAAGATACCAAAACTGATATGAAGAACGTTCTTTACCTTTTCCAGAACGATCTTCGTTTTTAACACCTTTTCTAGAACAATCTTCGTTTTTAACACCTTTTCTAGAACGATCTTCGTTTTTAACACCTTTTCCAGAACGATCTTCGTTTTTAACACCTTTTCCAGAACAATCTTCGTTTTTAACACCTTTTCCAAAATGATCTTCGTTTTTAACACATTTTCCATAACGATCTTCGTTTTTAACACCTTTTCCAGAACAATCTTCGTTTTTAACACCTTTTACAGAACGATCTTCGTTTTTAACACCTTTTCCAGAACGATCTTCGTTTGTTATTGCCATCAATAACACATCCTCTGAATCTGAATCCTCAATTGCCATTTGAGTGTCATCATCCTCTCTTTGGACTTTCTTGGATTTGCACTCATTTGCAAAATGCCCCCATTTTTGACAATTGTAACATTGGATTTCTTTCTTGTTAAATTTCTTCTTGCCATTCAAATTATTGCTGCTGTTGTTACTTTTATTATGATCTCTTGAACTTCCAGACCCTTCATCAGAATCATCCGTCTTTTCATCATAATTATACTTCTTGTACCACTTGAAGTTACATTTGCCTTTCTTGTGTTTCACATCCCCTTGGTTGGTCTTCTTGCTAACTGAGCCTGTTGGGTCTGCACTTGTGATATTGAGGTTGCTGCACACCTTTCTCTTAATCTCAGTTCATGAGCTTCAAGAGAGCCTTGCAAATCCTCCATCTTCATCTTATCAAGATCTTTTGATTCTTCAATTGCCACCACTATGTGATCATACCTTTGTGTTAATGTTCTAAGAATCTTTTCAATAACTGTCACTTCAGTTAATGATTCACCATTTGTTCACATTTGATTAACAACCACCTGCACACGATTGAAGTAATCTTCCACAGCTTCATCTTCTTCCATCTGCAACAATTCGTATTGTCTTCTTAGCATTTGGAGCTTCACTTTCTTGGTTCTTTCATCACCTCTGTAATACTTCACCAAGATATCCCATGCCTCTTTTGATGTAGATACCTTTGAGATCCTTTCAAAATTGTTTGAATCCACACTTTGCTGGATGTAAAACAATGCCTTGCAATCTCTTTTCTTGCAATCTTTGAAAGTTGTTTGTTGTCTTTCTGTTGGATTCGCACCAAGTTATTCATATCCATCTTGAACAATCTCAAGCACTTCTTGAGCTCTCAACAACGATCTCATTGATGCAGACCACCTATCCCAGTTCTTCCCATCCAGAATTAGCAAATTCGATGGAAATCCTCCTCCATTCATTTCTTCTTTTTTCCTTTCACTCTCACTTGTGTTTCCCAATTTTGATTCCCCCTCACACTTTCACTCGTGTTTCCCAAGATCTAGACCCAAGCTCTTGATGCCATGTTGGAATAGGTTGTATAATTGAGAGAAATTGGAATTGAGAAGAAAAAATAAGAAAATAGAGAAAACAGAAAAAACGCAGATTAATCTCGGTTTCTGTAGATTGATCTCTGTTTCTGTTTTTCTGCATTACACACACATACTTCATGGATTGATCACAGCCTTTTATAGCAGCAGTTTTGTGGCTGTTTTACATCAACCAACTTAACCAACTTCTAACCATATTCTAACTAACTTCTAACCATACTCTAACTACCTAATTACTAATCAATTTGAATTATTTCCAACAAAAAACCCATATTTTTATTATAGAGAAAATCAAACCAAACCAAATACTTGTAAGTAAAGATACTTTTGAAAAATAATATTTTTACAACCTTAAAACGACACTTCATTTGTTGTAATATTTCAAACTTATATTCGTTATTTTTTCAAATTCAAATAAATTAACATCAATCAAATCGTCGTTAATAGATGTTATTCACAAACGTGTATGACCTTGTATATTTTGTGTGATTTTCAAGCATTAATCTATAGACTTTGTCTTTGTCTGGAAACATGTTAGTTGCGCAAATCCCACCTTACAATGCATAATTACCACAGAAATCACAAAACTACAAAACGAAGCTTCATTTCATCGTGTATTCTCACCGTGAGTACAAACATGCTACATGTGATATGTCTCACCCCTAAAATTATTCCAAACTAATATGATTAATCACATATAAAATTGTAGCTAATTAAATCATATAAATATTAATTTATATCATATTAATAATTGTGAAATTATAATCAATTATATAGTTAAATTAATCATTTATGAAACTAAATTACTATATTTTGAAACATGATTAATCCAATGTAGTAAGTGTAAGAAAAAATAATGTCCAAATATGATTACTCTTGAAAGACTGGTCTTAAAGTAAGAGAGGGCCTAGTACCCACTGCACAACCTTGGGACAGGGACATGCTATATATGGTATATACACGCAAATTGTGCTGCTGCATTGGTTAAAGTTGCTCTGCCAAGGGGTAATAATAATGCATTCATTTTTAGTATAATCCTTTTATCATAATCACCAAACTCCTCTGCCTCATTCTACCAAAAACAGAGTAACATAATTTAAAACAAAACAAATTACACATGATAATCAACACGAACTAGAGCATTAGTAACATCAATGCAACAAATTCAGAAGTTAATTAAACAAAACCATTTGATTTTTCTCCTCAAAACACATTGATCTCTTACTAAACTAATATTTATTCGTTTTTCTCCACAATTCTCACTCCTTTTGCAGATCTGAGCACATTGGCCTGTTTAAAAGTATAAAGATTACAAAAGAAGGAAATTAAACATCATAGCCCACATATATGAATAAATATATATCGTATCATAAAAACAAAGAAAGAGAAAATTGTATAGATAGATAATTATATATTACTTGATCCTCGGTGATTTCCACTGTAAATCCATCAACAATAACCAAAGAAGATATCTTCTTGTAGCTTCCTTGCTCAAGAGTGCTTGCTAAGACCTCATCATGCTTTCTACTAAGGTACAAATCAAGCTCATATGCTCCTTTCTTAGTTCTGATTAACAATAATAAAAAATATATATATATTCAAATAGTATTTTATTTTTTTAGGAAGAATGTTCAAATAGTATTAATATTTAAGATAATAAGTATATTAAATATTAATAAAATATTATTACTAATTAATAAGAAAATAGAGGAGAAATGAGAACAGACCGATTACTAGATCTAAGTCGCTCGTATTCTTTATCATAATTCATAAAGACAAAGTATGACTCACTTTTTGTGCTCCCCATTAAGAATGTTACTTTTTTTTCTTTGTTGCTAATTTGATTGGAGAATGATCTTTGCAATAATTGTCTTCTGCTCCACTAGCTAGCTATTTATACCACAAAAAGGTTCAATGACTTCCAAACAGCAACAATAATAGAGAAGATAGACTATGCATGTTTATTTTGTGACATTTTTTTAAGATGTCATATTTTAATTTCTTTTAATAAGGTAATATTACATTTTTAATATGAATCATTTCAATCGAGAGAAGAAGAAATGCAAATTAAACATTTATTTATTTGATGTTGAAATTTAAGTTTTTACGGTGTTTTATTCTAATCATTCTATCATATGTCACGTTATTTAAAAATATCAAATTATTATTTTTTAGTTAAAAAATTAAAGGATTAAAATTGTCAACTTTTAAAATAGAAAAACCAATTTTGTGAATGAATAAAAATAGATGAACTAAAATTAAAATTAAACAGATAAAATTTAGGCTAAATTACATTCGTGGTCCTTTAACTTAATTTCAGGTAACGTTTTAATCCCTTATCTTTTTTTTTCCGATTTAGTCCTTTATTCCTAATAATATCAAATAAAGTATAAAAATATGTTTGATGAAATTTGTATTATATTGAAGAATATAATTAATTTTATGAGTTTTGATTGATTTTTTTTTTTTGAATTTTTGTTTAAAAAAGAATAACGTTGTTGAAATTTTAAAACATAAAATATCAAATTGTCATTTAAAATTAAAATAAATGACTAAATTGGAAAGAAAAAAAAGATAAAGGACTAAAACGTTACCTGAAATTAAGTTAAAGGACCACGAATGTAATTTAGCCTAAAATTTAATACAAAGTTAACTATTAGTTTTGTCAATTATACTATTTACTATTTATAGTAAAAAATAAAATAATTTATGCGAAATAATATAAATAATTAAGAGTGTCATAGTTAAATGTATTATAAGGTAATAAATACCCTTAACTATTTGGCATAAAATCAATATCTGAATTAATAGAAGTGGAGTTTGATTGATTTGATTATGGTTAGACACAAACATGATAAAAATTAAATGAATTTAATTGATTTGGATTGGGTCTCCAAGATCATTGGGTCTTGTTTTTATTCTTACACCTCTAAATTTAAATAGTTACCAAAGTTCAGTTAAGCATAAATCAGACTAAATTTTAGATCAAAATATGGTGTCTAAGTATAATTCAATTATCTCATTACAATTTTGTATATATAAACTTCATAAGTATTTGTAAATTTTAATAATATCTTTTATCTTAACCTTCTTATTTTGTATTATGTTTTGCTGAAATTTTATATTAACTTCTTAGTTAATATAGAAAAGGATTTTGATAATAAAAAATTCAGCAGAAATTAAGGTAAGTGTTGACTGCTTCAGTACCAGATTCAGTACCGTCGTATGGTAGCAACAAAATCACATGGTTAGTACGAAGTTATGACACCGATTGTGGACCAACTAAACTAAACATATGACTTCATAACAATAAATATCTTAGGGTAAGCTAACATCTATTTATTTTTTCTAAAGTGTAGAACTCTGTTATTTTCATTCGATTTAAAATCTAAATTAATTATTTAATTATTAAAATAATTTAATTATTAATTTTATAACGATAAAAAATTGTATTAACGATACATTATATCTTTTCAAATATTTTTAAGATAATAAATAATAATTTTTATAAATTATTTTGATGATTTAATAATTAATTTCATTTTTTTAATAGACACAGAAATTAAGGTGGTATCGTTTTAGGAAATAAAATTATAATTTACTCAATATCTTTTTATTTTATTAATACCTCTAATATCTTATTAAAAAGTGTTTTATTAAAAAATTCAAACTATAATTTTTGAATTAAAATAAAAATAATTTACTTTTTAAAATGTTAAAAATACAACTTACAATATGTTTTCAATTGAATATTTTTATTTTTTATTTTTAACGAACACTGATCAGTATTTGTCTAAAAATATATTAATAGATAAAACATTATTTTTTTGGGCCTTTATTCGAGCTTTAAAGGCATGATTCAACGCTTTAAATCGCCTTATGTTCGTCTTCCCTAATATGCATAATTTTCTGTTCCTTGATGAAAAAAAACACACAAATTTGCTACATTACTATTCACATTTCATTCAATTTTCATAAATATTCATAATTCATTAGTCATAGTTCATACTCTTTCATAATTCATATCTCTTACATCTCATATCTCTCCTCTTTATTATACTTATACCTAAAGCAACTAATAAGATAGTGTTTCCCGATTTGTTTAGTTCATATTTTTTCTTTTAAAATCTATAAATTTTACTTGATATAAGTTAACGTGATAAATTATATTTCGTACACAAAATTAAATCACATATTCTTACGTATTTTGTATTCATATAAACTAGGGGTGTACATGACTCGTTCCGTCATGGGAATTTGTCTTGGTCCATAAGTAATGAGATTGTACTTACCCGATCCCATTAAAAATAAGAAAGCAACAAGGACATATAGAAAAATTACAGAAGTCGGGTTACCCCTCGAGTGATTTGTTTCGTCCCAAATAAGGACAAATGATTTTTTTTTTATTATTGATTCACTTTCTCTATAAAACAATTTATCAATCGAACCACTAACTTAGTAATTTATAGTTTATAAAACGATATTATGAGTTACTACTCTTGATTAAATTGGCAAATAGTAATCACTGGAATTTATTATGTGTCTCTTTATGTTTAATTTTTTTTTCTCTAAAACAATGTTTAAAGATTGTTATTTGACGTCTCATATTGGAATCAACTTAGTCTCGTCTTTATTTTGTCTCCTCCTTAATAAACTTGCAACTTTTCATATTTGATCGAATTAAAGGACGAGATAGGATCTAAAATTTGACCCGATCAAATATTGAGATCGAATGAGAGACACGTCAAAATCGACCTAACTCATCCTTTACACTCCTCTAACGTAAATTGAGTTTAAGTACATATAAAATTTTGGAGTAAGTATGGGAAGTACGTACTTAAACTCCGTTAGTGTAAATATATGTCAACTGAGTTTGCATACATTTACTTAAATTGAGTTTAAGTGCATGTAAATTTTTTCAGTTAGTAATAGAAGTGCATATATTAATTTAGTTCACATATATGTATATAAATTGAGTTCAAATACATATAAAATTTTATATTGAGTAATGGAAGTGCACACTTAAACTCAGTTGACGTACATATATGTAAGTTGAGTTTAAATACATGTAAAATTTTAGAAGGAGGCTGAGAAATGCGTACTTGAACTTAGTTAATGTACATGTACGAAAGTAGAGTTCAAGTATATGTAAATTTTTTTAATAAATAAGAGATGTGCATACTTAATTTCATTTCACGTAAATGTGCTTAGTTTAAGGAAGGTTGTGGTTTCAGAATAAAAAAATAAATTAGAAGAAAATTAGTAAGTGTGATTAATAGTAAAAACAATTTAGTCTTCTTAACGACCAAAAATATCCAACAATAGATGGATATTTCAAAAGAAAAAGAAACAACTAAGAACATAAACTTCAAAGAAAATGTATTAAGTCATGTTAGAATCATGAAATAAGGAGGCTATAATCTTTTAAATAAGTTATTTTGTGTTTGTTCCATTAATCAAAATCATTTTTTATTTTTAAATCAGTTACAAAAAAAATTATTTTTCTGATAAATTAATTAAAATAGTTTTTTATTTAGAGTCAATTCAATAAATTCGGATGTCTAAATCGACTTTTAAGAATGAATCTTATAAAAATTATATTTTTTTAAATGCAAAATAGTAATATAAAAATTATGAAAATTACAAAAATAAATAAAAAATTTATTGATTATCTATATATAAGGAATTAAATTACATTCAAATATAGTTATATATTGTGTCAGATAAATATTTTTCAAAATCGATGGTCAGATTAAAAGTTAATATCATAAATATTATATTTATAAATTTTAACATTAATTTATAAATGTCTAATATGTCATCAAAATACGTCAAAATTAATGTTATATACAATTATATTGTTGATGTTAATAAATTTTAATGACATAAGAAACAAATATAAATAATTTTAAAATTTATAGATATGATTTGTATAACAACTTTCAATCTAACAGCTAATTTTAAAAAATATTTATCCAATACGATGTTATTAAATTAGTGTAATTTATTTTGTAATATTTTAATATAATTTGATGTATTGTCTTTTTAAGTGTTTATATTCTGATTTATATTTTAAAATAGTAAAAAATATAAAAACGCATAAAACTGATTATTGTTTTTTTGAAAAGTGATTCTTTATAAATATATATATATATATATATATATATATATATATATATATATATAAAGTTGACGATTAACATGCTTTAGAAGAGATAAATTTAATCGTTTTTCTATTGAATAACTGGATTACGTTCTTTTATGGTTGGTCTGGGAGTTGTCCGAGTGGCAACGTGGAGGTAATTGACAAGAACAAGAGGCCCAAATCTGAAAACCAATAAAACTGATTGTTGTTTATTAAAATCTTAAAAATGTGTACTTTTTTACATATTTTTTTTTAATTCCTAGATAAATGTCTTATGGTTATTACACTTGTTACCATGATCCATAAAAATATAGCAAATGAAATTATGGAAATTTGGGTTTTATGAAAACTTTGATACATTACATTTGTTGGATGCAAACAAATGGAATAATCCAATTTTGGTGGAATTTAAGTACAATATTAATGTTGTAATAGTTCAAGAGTATAAGTAGTTTGAAATTGAGACGTGTTTTGCATAATGATAGAGAAGATTTGGTCATAGTAAATTTGTTTTAGAGAAATGCGACTTTATTACCAAAAGAGATCGAAGTATTTGGTATTTTGAAAACTGATTTTTACATGATATAGGAGTCTAAAGAGTTCAAGAAAATGAAACTATCTAGAACAAAATAAATAATTCATTGATTGGTTTTTACAAAAGGAATGATACAATTTTTTATACAAGAAAAGGGAACAATACACTTGTATAACTATTATTAATAGATGCTAGTCATTGACATGTTATAATCATTTAAAATATAACAACTAATATTTTAAAAAACTATATAAAATATTTAAATTATTAATTCATTGATTAGGCTAATTAATTATAAGCTGTCTATCCGTGTTTGTTTCATGATTAGAAAATTCATTTATCGAAGTGTGTATGTTACAAATAAGATTCTTATTTTTGTTACAACGATGAAAAATTAATTCTCATGCAACATATGAATAGTAATTAGAAGAATTGTTATATAAGTTGTATATTAATAAAATAAATAAAAAAGTAGTTAATATTTCACTGCAACGCTTGCACGAGCACAACTATAAATATAATTTACTTAATAAGAAATGTGAAGGGAGAGAATTATTTATTATCACTACCTTTATTCTTTATTATAAATTCATATTATTTTTTACGAAAAATTGGTAAAGTAGTTAATATGTTTATTTTATATATATTAATATTTTTAAAATAAATATGTATTTTTGTGTGTTAAATTTATCTTTTTATATTTTAAAATAAAATAATACTAGTCATAAGAAGAATGTTTGAAAAAATAATACAATAAACTAAAAAACATTTATATATAAAAATAATTTTTTTAAAATTGTACTATAATTAAGAACAGTAGTATATTTTTTATCTTTATCTAATCTAAATTATTTATATCTGTGATTGTAATCACACAAAAATCACTTTGGTAAAGAAAATACTACTCTTACTTCATTCATAATATAAATAAAATAATATATTTTTAATTAATAAAAAATAAGATAAATAGAAACATAAATTTATATATAACTGTAAAATATTAAAAATATTTTAAAGATAATATTTAATTTAACACATTTTCAGTTGAGCTAGTATTTAAATACAATAAAATATTTAGCCGCATAGGATGTAGTATATATAGTTCCATTGCTACGTGTCGCAGCTACACTTACAAACAGGTAGAGAGTATGGGACGAGGGAGCACGTGCATGGGGAGGAAGTAGGGTCGGAGGGAAATAAAGCATCACGTGGAAGGGTCCACCGGACATACATTGGCAAGAGTGCACGAGCTCTCATGTGGTAAATGGTTGTCTATGTTAAGGCCACGATTGTCATGTCCCCTAAAATTTCGGCAATGAAACTACCGTTGATCGCGATCAAACATTCGTCGGTGTCATCCTTTGGGACCCACACCTCTAACGTTGATTGCGGATAAACAACGGCTAGGATTCACGAGCATGAATTTTAACATTGGTTATGAGTCTATGACAAATTCTTATCGTATTTTCCTTCTGCTTATTTTTTGTATAAAAGTAACAAACCTTGTCACATTTATGATACTTCAAAACTGTTTGATTATGTTGGATCTAATTCGAAGATGGATTTGCAGTTAATCTTCGATGGATGCAATATTAGACATTCTTGTTTTTCAGATCCTTAATACTGTGCATCAGTTGAAGCATTTCTACTTGTTGGCCGATAGAAAGCAATAATGTTTTCTTTGAGATTTTTAGTTTTTTTCCTGTTTGGTTTTGTTGTTGGGTTTAGCCCCTTTTTTTCATAAAAAATAAATAAACACTTATATTTAGAGAAATATGTAATAATAATAATAATGATTATGGCAACAAAATTCAAATTAATTATTATTTATGACTATCATAATATTAGAGACTTAACTAATTAATGATTCAATAATAGATTTGAGTTTTTTTATTAAGTCAAAAATTCAAAATAAAAGCGTTATAATAATAATAATAATTTACCATAAAATTTTATATGTCTATACCTCTTTAAATAGAGTGTCTGATTATAGTTCTTTAAATTTATAGGGAAAAAATTCAAATCTCATATAGATAAAAAAAAATATATTAAAAGAACTTCCATTAATCCAAATAAAAATGAATTAGATATAATATAAAATTTTATAAAATCCACCATAGAAATTTGTAAGTTTCACTAACATTCAAATTTATCTATTTGATTTAATCGGTTGAAAAATAATTGATTGTTTATGAAAAAAAATATATGGCTCAATTTTAATCTTAG
>JBBPBS010000633.1:2960542-2972675 GCA_037974835.1 Cicer judaicum | reverse complement strand
ATTTTTTTAACTGAAAAAAATAATATGAGGAGTTTTAAATAATGTGACATGTGATATGATAATGTAAAATAATTAACACTTATGAAATTTGAATAAAATGCAGTAAACATTTAATTTTTAACTTAATTAAATTCTCATAATTTTAATTTAATTAATAACATATGAATAATTAATGCATCTAAATTATTTTATATATTTAAATTATATATCATGTCATTAAAAATATATCAAATCCGTATTTTATAATTCTAAAATTAAAAAAATTAATTAAAACTATCGACTTTTAAATTATAAAATAGTTTATATAAATTAGTAATAATAGAAAAACTGAAATTACAATTAAACAAAAATATAAATATTCGTGCAATGATAATTGAATTATGTTGATTTTTAGTGAACCATTTGTGAAGATTCTTTTACGGGTGAACCCAGAACTCAATTTTTATTTTTATTTTTTATTAAATTTATTTGTTTATTGTTATTGTAGTATCAATCCTTTGACATGTCAGCCCATTGAGAGACCGATCGGATGGTACTCATGGTAGTTTCAATTAATCTATTTATGGATGTTTGTTTCAGTTCTTTTCATGAAAAAATTATTTTTTTAAATTAAAAAATATTTTTTATAGTTTAAAAGATATTTGCTTCATATTTTTTAAAATCAATTTTATTAAAATAAATTATTTTTTTTATTAAAAATGAAAAGTTAAAATTACTCATGCAATAGATAGAAATAAAAAGACCAAAAATTTTAAAAATACGGAATTTAATTGACTAATAAGAGATAATATATGATACTAAGGGTTTCTTTTTATATCACGGTGAACGTTATTCTCCTTGCATGAGACTCTCATTTATCTCCATCATTTTTTGTTATTGTTTATATGTCTTTAATTTGAATTATTTTATTTTTATATTATTCATATATATATATATATGAGAATATTTTTTTGCTTATTGTTTTATGAGTACTTTAAGTACATTAATCAATTTAAACATGTTATACGAAATAAATTAAACTTATAAATTTTAAAATATTCCATTTAAAAATATTTTAATTATTATGTAAAAGGATGATATATCAGAGAGAAAGAGTGAGAAATTAATGTATTTAAAAAAGTCTTGTGGTAAGATCCTTGTTTTTTTTATTATTATTAATAGTAGTGTGTGAAAGATATTTTTATTTTTATAATTTCTAATGAGGTTATTATTATTATTATATTTTTTATTTAATTATTATTTTTGAAAAGTATATATGTGTATGACATGATGCATTTAATTTTAGTGAATATTTAGTTAAGTATTTGAAAAAAATGCTAATAATAATAATAGAAAATAAATAATATGTTAAAAACAAAAATACATTAATTTGAAGAGTGAATATTTAGGGACTTTATTTATGGTAGACTCCATTTCATATCATTTATTACTTTTTTTATTTTGGTATGACATTTTTTAATCATAAAACTTGAGGATTTATAATTAATTATCAATTGGATGTTTAAATTTATGTGTGATTATGTATTTTGCTTGCGCAATAACTAAAATATTTTCATAAAAAAACCAAAATAGAATGCATTTTAAATATATTATTTTGAGATGATGTTCCAAAAAGTGGGATGTTACACTTGTCTTTTATAGTAATTTTGTAGTTTAAAAAATTAATTGTATAAAATTGTATACAATTTGATTAAAAATCATTTAAAAACTCATTTTTATGATAGTAAACAAACATAAATAAATAAATAAATCATTTTTAAACAAATTTGTACAAAATAATCTTTAAATTTCTTAAATTAAAAATCATTTTTATTTAAGTTCAAACAAATACACTCTGCATTGAGTCAATACACTTCGCTTCAAACATATTGATAACAAATAACACAAAAATAGACTGGTTTCACTAAAAAACAATTGAGAGAAAAATCTCTCCAACAAGACGTACTTTCTAATGATTTTTAAATTTTACCTCATATTTTTAAATTTATACTCTTATCATATATTTTAATAAAAAAATTGATTTAATTTTTTAAAATATGATACACAAAATTCAGATTTTCTAAATTTTCTACTACACAGAGTTTAAAAATTTCAAAAGACATATATTGCATAAAAAAAAACTTAAGTTTTTTTAATTCAAATTGAATTTAAAAAAGTAAAAAAATTATTTACAAAATAAAATAGATAGTTTGCATAAAATATAGAATAGAAATATAAGTGTGATCTACATGGCAAAATTTTCATGAATTTTTTTGGAGCCAGAGAAACTACTAATTTAATTTTTTTTAGGGCTTGCTCATTTGGAACACTGTTTTTTTTTTTAAAAAATTATATGAAATTATTTTTCATTATTTTAAAAATAGTTTTATGTTTTAAAAATAAATTATTGTTTTTTAATTATAAAAAAATTGTAGTATTTTTAGAAAAAAACATATTTATAATATTTTAAAACAAATAATTTTTTTATTAATTTAATAATAAGGTGATGGTTGGAGTGACCGATGGTTCTCATGTGATCCGATTACATAGATCCATAACAACTCCTTTAGGGTTCTGATGTTCCTACAACAATAGACGATTGAGTTCCAATAACTAATCACCATCCATGATCTCTTATTATTAAATTAGTAATTAATAAATTATAATATTTAAATTATTATTTTAATTTTAATAATTGAAAAATTCAGGTTGTTTTAGAAAAGTTTTTCTTTACAAAACTAAAAAATTTTAAATATAAATTGATTCTAACTCTTTAGAAATTGTTGACTTCAATAGTTTTTAAAGTAATAAAATAAAATCATATGGTAGAAACATAATAAAAAGTAAACAAATTTTAGATTTAACTATTTTAAACAAATAAAAAAACTTTTATAAAAAACTATTAAAAAACACTGTTTTTTAAAACTAATAACAATAAATATTTGTTAACCAATAAATAAATATTTTTGTGTAAAGAAAATGAGAATTTTATTAAAAAAATAATGATATGTTATTAAGAGGGTATATTTGAAAATAAATAAATAACTATAATTTATTTGATTGCATTAAACAAAATAAATGATGCATTGATTTTTTTATTTTTAAAATATATGGTAAAAAAACTCCCATATATTAGATTGGATGTATCTAGTTTAAGATTAAATATAATATTCAACTTAACCATATCAAAATATATTTTAAGTCTTAACGAATTAGATTAACGAATTAAATTAATTTATAATTACATCAATGATGGATAAATGAACGATGTTGCCACTATTAGACAAAAATTATTACTCGGAAGTTTGAATAAATTACCTATCAAATTTAGCCTTATATTTATTATTTTACTATTTTATTAACTAGTTCAACATATTGATCAAATTAAACCATGACTCAAGTCAAGTCAAGTCGGTTACGCTAGTATCCCCTCAACACATTTATTTTGTTCGCTTTCATTTTTTTTAATCTCTTTTCATTATTCACATTGATCTTCTTGGACGGAAGACCTTTTTAATTTTGATAAATATATCACTTTTTTCCTCTTAATCTCGTAACATGTTTTTTTTTGTTTTATGATTTAGTTTTTGCAATTAGTTATTGTTGTTTTATTTTAGACATTGTATATAGTTTGTTAATAATTAGTTATTATTATTATTATTATTATTTAATAAGTGCAGGAAATCCGGGAGGGAAAGATGTAGATTGATTGCAGAAAAGAGGGAGCCTTAAAACGGTTAGTGGGGACCTTTGGGGACGTTGGGATTTTGGTGTCGGCTTTTGCAGATTCACTTCCAAAGTTTATATAATTTTTTTATTTTTCAAGTTATATAATCTCTAATAATCCTATCATATCTTACGTTCCATCAGCCTATTTGTTTATTGCGTCTGTAATTTAATTTGTTGTAAAATTTTTAATGCGTGAGTAATATATTAGTGTGCTCACTAGTAGAGAAAGCACAAGTAAACCATAAATTTAGGGTCTATTTTGACTGTTTGAGGAGGATGATGGAAGACTCCACTTTTCATAATACTTTTCAATGGAAGCATTTGGTACCATAGCAGGCCAAAATATGCATCATTACTTTGGATTTATTTTACTAATGATGCTCAAGAGTTAGTAACATTATTACTCAATACTAAATGCATGCCAGCTCTGGACGATGCTCAAGGCCAAAGTTAATAAAATTAAGGTTTTAGATCTCTGAAAAGTAATTAATTTTTATGTATATTTATGTTTAAAAAAATAATATATAAGTAGTACAATCCTAAAAACATATAATTATTAATATATTTAATTGAAATACTTTGCATCATATAAAATAAAAAATATAGAATTTAAATAAAATTATAGTAAGATAATGTTGTTTTTAAAATAGTCTTTTATTTTTTTATCGTCAAAATTTTATTTTAAATCTCAATTTTTATAGTTGGTCAAACTTAAACCTAACTTTTAAATTTAATTATAACAATATCAAAGCGTGAATAACGAACATAACTATAAACACTTAGATACTTAAATGATAAGTATACAAATATTTAAATTGATACATAAGAAAACATGAACACGTATAAGATTTTTTTTTAAATTACAGATATAGAGACGAGTACTATTGTACCATACTTAAATCATACCCATTGTCACCTAAATCTACACCCTTTTCCTTCCCTCTATTTACAATGAAGCCAAACACACTCAATTTGCACTATCTATGTTTTTCTTTTTCGTTAGCATATGTAACTTGCAAACCTTAATTTATTTTATCATTGTATTCAATAATGATTATATTTTACTTTACATGTTTACTCTTTGTTTACTTTCTCAATAACATTCTACAATTGTATTATTCATGGTTTTGTTTGACTAATAAATTTGAAGAATTTTTTTAGACCATAAAAAATTGAAAATTTTTCAAAATGAAAGAATTTCATAGAATATTTCAAATACCACTCAAAACTAAGAATTTTAAATTTATTTTTTATTTTATATTATATAAATCATGAAATGGTTCTTATAATTTTTAAAATTTTATAACTTTGACTCTATATGTCTCAAAATTTACGTATTAAGGGCTATATATATATATATTGTAATTAGTTCTTAAAAATAATAAATTTCGTAAAATCATCCCTTAACTTTTCCAAAATTTCAGTTTTAGTCTAAAATTCGTTTTTGTTTTTGCCCCAAAAATTTTAAAACTTATAAAAATAGTACAACTTTAAATAAACAATTTTTCAATAAAAAAATTATAAATAGAAGAAATGCAAGTAAAGTATTTAAATTAGTTAGAATTTTTAATTGTTCTATTCAAACACAATCAAATAAATATTAGAGAAAAAAAAAGTTATTACGTTATTTGGAAGGTGAGGAGATAAATGACCCCTTGTCCAGTTGTTCCCATTCAAGCTCTCCCATTTTCTATCACGATAGGCTGGATATATTAATATTGTATGATCTACCTGGGGCCTTGCCTCTTTACAAGATTTTATATATATCTTTAGTGTGGACCAAAGGATTTCGATGTTTCATAAATATACCTAAATACGTATTCTTTCAGTCACTGTTATTAAAAAAAATAAAAAATTAACCTCAGTCTTAATAATTATTATAAATAAAAATTAATTATTTTTAATTTATTTAATATTAGTATTACCAATATATTTTTACTTTAAAAAAAATATTTAACATTATTAGTTGAATATTTGACCCTCAAATAAATAATTTAATAAATTTAAATTATATTTTTTAAAATTTATAAATTTAATTATATTTAGCTAATTTTTTTAATTACCATAAAAGTAATTATTTTTATTTATAATATAGTAATCGGTTAGATAGAGTATACTATTTATTATTATGATCTTAAAGAAGGGTAAACGGACAAAGGAAATTAATCAAACAATTATAAGGAAAGCGAGGCAAAAGAGGAGATCAAGGGGATGATAACTTTAGCTGTCTATCTAAACCTTTCCTCTACTCATTTCTTAATGGTTTGCGGTATTTTTTTGGTTTGTGGCCTTTTTTTTTTGGTTTGTAATTATCTTATGCGTCCTCATTTCTCAACCTTTATTTAAATAAATGATTTTTTTTCTTCATTTTTATATAGATTTGTTTAATTTCTTTTATGTTTATTCTTCATTTAAATATGATGTTCATTAATTAATTTATTAGAGTTTATTATATATATATTTTGAATTATATAAAAATAGTTGAATATGACAAAAATAAAATGTAAAATGTATATTATATATTAAATTAGTACATAAATATTCTAAAAGGAATATTGTAATTTTTTAAATAAAATTGTGGACACATAAACAAATACATACACTTTTTATTTGAAAATTTTGATATATTTAACGAAGAATACTACAATGTACGACTTGAGATCCCATCAATTATTTTGAATTATATAAAGAAAAACAAATATATATGTTTAGTATTTTAAGTTATATCATTTGTATTTTTCTCTTTCATACATAAACCATAAATATTTGGGAGAATTCCAACTCACAAAACACGTATTCATGTTTAATTAAACGGTTGCCACATTTTTCATAGGCATCGGAATATTTAAAAATGACTATATTGTATAGATTACATTTAAATTTTAAGATGATATAAATTTTTCTTTAAAGAATTATAAAAATCTTAATATATAAAGGAAACTGGTCATGTGACAATTTTACCCTTCTAAAATGGTGCCAATGTTGTAATTTGACCACATGTGTTGTCTTTTTATATTTTGTTAACTATTTTATATTATTATTATTATTATTATTTTATTATTATTATTATTAGTAGTAGTATTATTATTAGTAGTAGTATTATTATTTATTATATCTATAATAAAATAACTAATGCAATGAATATTGGAAAATGCCCCACTAAATTTGGCCACCCAACAAACAATGTTTATTATTATTATTATTAAAGATTGCATTGTGGTCGTGTAGATTTTCTCATCAAAAGAAGAGACATTTTAGGAATTAAATTTTAAGGTATTAGAAGATAATTATTTCTAAAAAAATTCATAGTTTCTTTTTCGTTATTTTTTAATTTATTATTAATATAAACTATTATAAACAAACCACTATGAGATAAATTACTTAATTAAAATTAGTAATTTACTTTGCCTTAGATACTCGACAATAAATAAAATGGTCAAGTAACAATTTCCCCCCTCCTAAAATAGTGACAATATTGTAATTTAAATGAATTTTATTTTTTTTGTTAATTATTATTATTATTATTATTATATCACTAATAAAATAAGTAATGATATGAATATTAAATGTGCCACCAATTTCTGTCACCCAATTATAATAAGCATTATATTGTGGTGATGCAGTAGATTTTTCCTTCTTAATTGGAGACGAATTAATTATTAAGTTACATAAGTTGTCGGAAGATAATTATTTGAAGTAAACATTAGTTTCCTTTTGTTGTTTACAATTTTTTTTAATCTCAATATAAATTATAAATATATTATTGAGTGATACAAATTATTTAACTAATAAAATGTAGTAATTTGTATACTTATAAATATTTAATATCACACAGTGGGGGAGTTTTATTATAATATATGGTGGTGACGGTCATATAAAGTTTTTTTTTTAATAATTTTAAAAAAATATTAATCTTTTTAAATTATTTATATATGATATTTTATTTATTATTATAAAATATTTAATAATTTTTAAAAAAATACTACTACTTTTACTTTATTTATAAAACACATTTAAATTATAATTTTGTCAACATAAATCGATATATTTAGAAAAATTTATGAAAAAAACTATGGTCGGGATTTAATTTTGTGCAACATATAATTTGAAAAAGCCATTTACATATAAATTTAATTGAATTTATAGAAGTTATTAAGTTTTATAAAAAAGCAACAAATATTTACATTAGAAAAATTTAAAAATAAATAATTATTAATTGTGACAAAATTGTGAAAATCAAATTATATAATTATATAGAATAGTTGTGGCTTCACATACGCTAATTAGTGGTGAATTTTAATTATACATGATATATATTAATAAATATATTAATTAATATAAACATTGTAGTGTATGTTGCTATATGTGCATACTTTTTTATTATACGAATTAACTTAATCAAATAGCAGGCATTACATAAATTGTATCATATAAATTGATATGTGTAGGTCATAATTGCATAATATAATTTGATATATGTATATGAATTAAAATTTATTTTAATAATTTTTTTCATAATTAAATTTGTGTTTTTTATTTTTATTATGCTCAATTTTTAATATTAAAATAAGGTCTCAAAAATCTTTAACACGAACTAGAATCAAATACATAAATTTTTCTATACCAAATTATAATTTATATGTCTATTATAAAATAATTGGAGGGAATAATTTTATAAAAAAATTACAAAAATAATTACTATAATTATAAAATAAAGTAATTTTTTCAACTTAAATTCTAACTAATTTTTAATTATAAAAAATATAAATCAAAATTTGATCTATTATATCTCTTCAGTATATTTTTGTATATTTACAACTTAAAATTCTTATATGCAATAGAATATTATACTTTTTATTTATCTGTTAAAATTTTAAAATTTCAATCACCTAAAAGAGATCGTTGCAAGGAAATTGATGATTCATCATTTTTTTGTGACGAAGAGTTTCTTACCTTTGTCATAAATGTTAAAAAAAATGTTAATTGTTCAAGATAGAAATGTGTTTCATCGTCCATTCACATTTGGTGACTTTTTTTAACTTCTATTTGATCTCGGTGAACTTGTGGTTTATTTGGATTATTTCTTCAAGTACGATATAATAGAACTTAAATTTGTGATCGAATTTCTTCAAGAAGATGAGAATGATTAAGACATAAAAAGCAAAACAAAAATCAAATAAGGCAAATGATGCTCTAAAAAAGTTGATAGTCACTTTATTTGAAACAAGTCTTACTCATGAATAATTGAAGCCCAATATGGTAAATTGCTTAATCAAAATTGAAAAACTTAAGAAATGAAGATTGCGTATATGTG
Source organism: Cicer judaicum (assembly GCA_037974835.1). Lineage (NCBI taxonomy): Eukaryota > Viridiplantae > Streptophyta > Magnoliopsida > Fabales > Fabaceae > Cicer > Cicer judaicum. Next base: position 2,963,653 of record JBBPBS010000633.1, on the reverse strand, counting down.
CTATCAAATCTTAACATTCGTTTTAATTAAAAGTAGTAAACGGAATTAGTAATAATATTTTGGTCTAATTGTAAAAACTTTAATTGGATCAAATTTAGAAAACCTCTAAAGTAGTGCTAATATAAAAGGCAAATCTTAACTAATGCAAAAGGAGATTTTGAATATTATTTTTGCGACGCTTTGTTTTGTTAAGCTTTGTGACATTCTTTTTGACTTATTAATCCCTAGACTGTGGTGTCATTGTAGTATTAGTTTGTTTCCTAAATAATAATTTTGAGCTTCTTTTACGTCAAATCCTAATACACAGATTCTATTAATTTTCATGTTTAGTATAATATCTCGTGTTCTACATATTTGTGTTTCGGTGATTCAACAGTCTAACATGCGTTTCAGAACATATCTTTCATCTCGTTTTACAATCGTACGATCCTGAATTTCGTAGCTTTGGAAATTGCGTTCTCCAACAGAATGTGATTTTCATTACAATACGTAAATTTCCAACGTAGAACGATCTTTAAAGTGATTTATGATAAATAAGATAATATCATTAATCTTCTTCCTCCAAAAATAGTGACAATATTGTAATTTGAATGAAATATTGTCTTTTTATTTTTTTGTTAATTACAAATGATTATTATTAATATATGAATAGTAAAATAATTAAGAGAACGAATATTGAAAATTGTGCCATTAAATTTGGTCACCTAATGAACAATATTTATTATTATTGCGGTCGTGTAGTAAATTTCTCCTCCTATATTAGGGATTTTTTTAGCGATTAAGTTTTTTATCGGGAAATAATTCCTTAAAATAAATCATAGTTTTTTATTTTTTTATGATTTTTTAATTCTTAATATAAACTATAAACAAACAACTCAGTAATACAAATTACTTAATTACATAAAAAGTAGTAGCTTACACAACCTTATATACTCAATAATAAATAAATAAAAGCAAATAAAAAGTAAATAAAAATATAAGGATTTAAATATGTATACATACCTTAAAGAATATGTATAACTAATCACAAAAAATAAAATTATTATCATTAAATGTATTTACGAGAATATATATATATATATATATATATATATATATATATATATAATAAGTAACAAATAATAGAGAAATTAATGAGTTTAAATTTACTACACATTTTCAAAAACTAATAATAATTCATAAATTTTCTATAATATCAATTCATGCATATCTTGTAAATCTCAATTCAGTATAAATGAAGAGGAAACTCAATGAAGCATTAATCCTTGATATGCACACCAGAGTTTTCAAAATTGGTAGAACTCATAAATTATTTAGTTCAGATTGGACCGTAAAAAACTAGTCCAGAAACAATTGATTTTTTTTTACTCTGTCCTATTAACCGAGGCTCTGAAAATTGTGTTGAGTTGGGTTAGTCCTATTTCAAGATCATGCCTGGCTCTTTGAAAAAAAATATTAGTAAAAACTTTAACAATTGTTTTTAATTAAAAAAGTATTAATAAAATTATATGGTTAAGGTTGTAAAAATTAAAATGATACTGCACAATGCACATCATCAATATTGCAAAAATAAAAAATAAAATTGTTCTTTACTCCATATCACTACTATAAGAGTTTTTTTGGATTGCAAAAAATAAAAACATTATATAAATATATTATAATTTTTAAAATATATTTATAATTTAAAGAATATTTTTATCTCATTTATAAGAAAATAATGTTTAGTTCCCATTGCATACATTATAATAAGTTGAAAATTAGTTAGAATTTCTTAATTTCTCAAAATAAATTGTGATATATTTTTTTGTTGTACGTAGAAATTGAAATATCTATTACTTATAATTTGTGTATAAATATTTAATCAATGCTACTATTTTAAAAATGTGTATTTATATATTCAAACTATATAATAATTAAGATTTTAATTTTTTTGAAAAATGAGAATGATATTTACACGTAGGATAACCAAATTTTGTAAGTGTCACATTCTTAAGTTGTATTTATATTTTGTTTGGTATAAAATTCTTATGTTGCATTCAATGAATGCATTTATGGGAAGAATCCACTTTATACATGATATTGGATTTTGGCAGCCAATTTGCAAAATCAAATTTCACTTTGAAAAGATATGTGTATTTGCAATTAATCTACCAAGTGCAATTTTAACGCCTTGTTGGTCTCTTCCCTCTTCTATCTATATAGCAAATTTGAAATTTGAATTTGAATTGTTGACGCTAAATTTTGAATTTTAACGCTCTAATTTGTGTAATCTCCCACTTTTTATTTTATTTTAGTGTGAAGCAATTTAGGTACGTCGATGGCAGGCACCTATACTAAACATATATAAAGTCAGGGGTAAGTGCCACAATTTCCAAAAGGTGACCTAACGCACTCGACAAAGGGAGAGAATCAAAAATCAAAGTTATCGAGGCTTTAATTAATTTAAAGGGTCTTGCTAATAATAATATATTTAGGTAAGTTGTTAACAAATTAAAATTGAATAAATTAAAATATAATAATAACTATACATTAGAAGAAAAAAATATTTCATAAATTTCTTAATAATTGACTTATTGGTAAAAAATAACTGTCAAAAAATGAGTGACTCTTTTAATGTCAATGTATTTTTTTTCAGTTATATCATTTAATTAATAATATTTACATTATTTTTAATATATTATATTTTAATATGTATTTATATATAATATATATTGATAATGTATCAATATTTAATAAAAATAATTCAATAAAAGTTGCATTTTTAACTCTCTTTCATACTTTTTTTTTTAATATATTTGAAAATAATAAAGTGACTCAGTTATTATAGAACAAAAGGAGTTATATATTTTCAATACAAATTACAATACACTTTAATACTACATTTAAATTATTAAAAACTATTTTTGACATACTTATTAGCGTTTGTCTACTGTTAAAATATAATAAAGTAATAACATGTTATTTTTGAACAATTGTTGACAAATCAAAAAATAATTTAATAATGTAAATTATCTGTTTTGAACTTTGAGAATTTGAATACATATCTTCCAAAATTTTATTTTATGGGTCATTATAACATTTGGTTTTATAGCACTTATTAAAATAATAATT
>JBBPBS010000633.1:2927591-2953467 GCA_037974835.1 Cicer judaicum | reverse complement strand
AAAACAAAATATTCTTCAATTTTTAAATTTTTTAAAAATATTTTATAAGTATATTTAAAATATTATTAAAAATTTATCAATATAAATTTAAATTATTTTAATATAATATCAGAGATATTTTTAAAATATAAATATAAAAATTTAAATTTAAATTTAATTTTCTTATGAAATAATTTGTTATAGTGATATAAATATTTATATGAAAAATTATTTAAAATTATATGTAGATGTTTCAACAAAAACTAAAAACAGTTGTATATAATTTTATAAGACTACTATTTACTACTATTTTTATTTATCTATTTATTGTATTCAAACTCTGGACAAAACATCAAATTTAATATTATTGACATTTAGTTTAATAATTATTTAATTTTAAATGAAATGATAATGAATTTTGTCTTTATTATAATAAAAAATTTACTTTATTCTTTCGACAAAATAACCAAAAGAAAAAGAAAAAAAACTCTTAAACTTCCCAAAAAACAGTCCGTCCATGCTACAAACAATCACATGGTACTCCCATTGTTGCTCAAGCTCCATTCTATAAGTCGAATATTTTATTTTGCAATTAATTTTAACCATAAGCAGTAATTCTGTATTCGGCCAAATAATTTAAAGCCTCACCGACTCATTGCTGTAAGGCCACATGCCATTGTTCCTTTTTCTCATCAGAGCCGTTTATAGCCACTTCAAAATTACAATAAAACAAAAGAATAATAATAGAAACAAATTACATTATTATTGTTATTATTATTTTTATTTTAGTTATCTAATTTGCATTGTGTGCACTTCTTACAAAAAATTATTTTATTAAGTTAATATTAAAATATATTTCATTTATTTAAATATTTTAATTAATTATAATTAATTAAAAAATAAAAATATCAATGATAAAAAATAATTAATATTATAAAATAATAAATACTTTTAGAAAATATAAATAATTTAAAAAAATATAAATAATTTAAAAAATGATAAATAAGATAGTAGAAATGAGACTGAGAGAATATTAAATAATTGTAATAAATTTTAATAGAATCAAAATGTCAGTTTCGGGGTTCTTGATACCTTCCCTTTTTCTCCTTCCCCTTACTATATAGAACCTCGAGCTCTTCAGTTTCCAATCCCCATTCCCTTCTTCTTCTCTCTCTCTCTCTCTCTCTCTCTCTCTCTCTCTCTCTCTCTCTCACACTCTCCTTTCTGAAACTTCTCTATTTCCGCAAGGATTCTCTCCTTGATTAGCGGAATTATACCAAGTTTCAGCATTGCCATTTTTCTTTTCTTCTTTGGATTCTCATTCACATATCACTCCACTGAACACATTTAGTGTGTATTTCCACTTTTAGTTTCCATGGAAAAGCTTAAACAGCTCATTTGCATGTTTCCCCTGTTTTTTCTTCTATGCCCATCTTTCGCTTTTGCTGGCCATGACTACGGTCAAGCTCTAAGCAAGAGCATTATGTTCTTTGAAGCTCAGAGATCTGGTTTTCTTCCTCATAATCAAAGAGTATCATGGAGATCTCATTCTGGTCTTCAAGACGGTAAAGCCAGCGGAGTAAGTTATTTAAAAAAAAAAATCATTGTGAACGAAGGAATATTTGAAATGAATGCATTTTTGTGATTCTCATGTTTTAATTAATGTTGAAATTTGCAGATAGATCTAGTGGGTGGGTACTATGATGCAGGGGACAATGTGAAATTTGGGTTACCAATGGCATTTACAGTTACAATGATGTCATGGAGTATCATTGAATATGGTAAACAAATGGCTACTAGTGGTGAGCTTGGTCATGCCATGGAAGCTGTGAAGTGGGGTACTGATTACTTCATCAAAGCTCATCCTCAACCCAATGTTCTCTATGGAGAGGTACCTTCTCACTCTGCTTTTCCCCTGTTTTTTATGCTTTCATTTTCCAAAAATAAATACTAGTACTATTATAGTGTTTTTTTTTAATTATATTATTTGTATAAAGTATTCACCCGGTCATTTTATCGATGATTAATCTTCAGCTTTAATCTTACTCGGATCCGTTAATGTTGGTAAAACAAATATAATATAATATTCATGAATTAGTGTCTTTTTATTTTTCACAAGAGTTGATGTTGAATTTTGATGTTAATTGTTTATTGTGAAGTGAGCTATTATTTATATGAATAAAAAATGATGTTGTTTTGGGGATTTTGACATACAGGTAGGAGACGGGAACACTGACCACAAGTGTTGGCAAAGACCGGAGGACATGACCACTGACCGTCACGGTTACAAAATTGATCCAAACAATCCCGGATCGGATCTCGCCGGAGAAACTGCCGCCGCTATGGCCGCTGCTTCCATTGTCTTCCGTCGCTCTAACCCTTCCTATTCTAAAGAACTCCTCAGCCATGCCTATCAGGTTTCACTTTCACACAATTCAATTCAACAATCCTCATTTCATTTATTATTTATAATATTATGTAACTGTTTTTAGTAAACAAGTAGCTCATGATTTTGTGATAATGAAATGTGAAAAGTAAAAAAATAATACTAAAATGTAGAGACATTGTAGAGAGATAAAATAAACTTTGAAAGGATAGTGCGTATGAGTTGTGTGTGGTTACTCTTAGCGGCAAATATTGGTGAAACGGTTGAACGTGAAGCTAATAAGCAGTTACTACTAGTACACTTTTTTTTTTATGACTCTTTTGTTAGAGACGTTATTGCTACTACCATATTAGGCCGCATGGGTCGGTAACGCGCATTTACTTCAATACGCATAACAAAGTCTCCAAAGTTAAAGATTAATTAAAATAAATAAAACCTTATCGTTTTATCATAGTAGTAGATAGATCAGATATTAGTGATCCAAATATTTTAGATTATTTTTAATCATTTTTAATTTTTTTTTATAATAAAGTATACATTAAAATATCCTCAACTGTATAATATTTGATCACCGAAAAAGAAGGAAAATGGAGATAATATTTTTTAGGGACCCATAAAAATACGTTTTGTACACTACTGAAATTTTGTTTCCCACTTTTTCTGTTGTCTTCTTCAGTCCTACTTTATAAAGCAAGAGTTCACTCAATTTAGTTTTTTTCTTTATTAAATCAATCAACTAAACAAGTGTGAAAGAGTAAAATCCTTATTTAAACCATTTCTCTTTTATATTTCTCACCCATAATAATAACAACAAATAATTAAAGCTGTGCTCCAAAAAAGTTTGGTTTTTGTTTCTTTTAAAAAATAAAAAAATAAATAAACGGTGTTTTATTTCATGGGTAGCGAAGGGGCACTTTAATTTAATTTATTTTAACCTTTTGTGAGGGTAGATCCTTTTGACCGTACAAATTGATATTTGTGCAGAACCAGAACCAGATCCTAACCTTCCACTTGAAAAGAATCACATCACAAAAAAAACGAAACTTGGTTTATTACCATTTTGTCATGTCACGTGTCTACACTGTCGGTGCTATAGGACCCTCTATTTTCCCCTTTTAGGTCGAAATTACCCTCATCGCTTGTTTGGTATGCACTCATTAATGTGTAAACATTGAACCTAGTTTTCCGCTGTCATGTGCATCTATTACAACCTTTTACACTAGCCTCTCGATGTTCTTGTTTCTGTCACTGTTTTTGATAGGTGAAGAACATGTTAGCATTTAATTATTCATTTATTATAGAGTTTGAGACTCGCAAGAGTAATGAAGCAAGATCAAAGATGCTTCTGATATTCTATTTTACTGTCGTTTTAGATCTGAATCGGATATTTCAGATTTCGGGTATTTTAGTTGAAAGCTAATAAATGAGGATATAGTAGGTGGATTTAATCAATGTTTACCATCAGTGGAGCTTAATGTTAAATAGTTCATATGATGAAACTTTATTGACTTGCACTCTACTTCCTCTACCATATGGAATTGACACTAAAAAGAAAAAATAAACTATATAGTTAATGAGAATATTTTTATAGAATTTTTACACTTTTTTAGTCTATGTAATATAAAGTAATATAGAGAATGAGAGATATCACGAGTTTGAAGTTGTGTCCAACCTATCAAATGTCTTGTAACTATTATGTGTGTACTTACAAGACTAAATGACACTAAATAGTAGTACTGTAACCACTTAACTGATTATCCGGGGGTTTGATAAACTGCAGTTATTTGATTTTGCGGATAAATACAGAGGCAAATATGATAGCAGTATCACTGTTGCACAGAAGTACTACAGATCCATCAGTGGCTACAATGTAAGTTTTTTCTAGTTCAACTGTGGTGCAATACAAAAATGTGCACATTCAAGTACTGCTTGAATGAATATTAATAATTGAATGTTGGTAATTGTAAACACAGGATGAATTGTTGTGGGCTGCTGCTTGGTTGTATCAAGCATCTAACGACCAATATTACTTGGATTACCTTGGTAGAAATGGTGACTCCATGGGTGGAACTGGTTGGCAAATGACTGAATTTAGTTGGGATGTTAAGTATCCTGGTGTTCAGACTTTAGTTGCCAAGGTAACATCAATCAATTTTTAAAATAATATTAATCCCGTCAAATATCTATGTTTTACATATACATTTAATCATATAGTCTTCTAAGGCAAGTGGCTAAACAACTTTCCTTTGTTTCTTGATGTGTAGTTCTTAATGCAAGGGAAAGCTGGAATTCATGCACCAGTGTTTGAAAAATATCTGGAAAAGTCTGAGTTTTTCATGTGTTCATGCCTCGGAAAGGGTACTCGCAATGTTCAGAAGACACCTGGTGGCCTAATATACCGTCAGAGATGGAACAACTTGCAGTTTGTTACCAGTTCGTCCTTTTTAGCCACTGTTTACTCTGACTACCTTGCATCTTCTGGTAGAAACTTGAGATGTTCTTCTGGCATTGTCCCTCCTTCTCAGCTTCTCTCCTTTGCAAAATCTCAGGTAACTGATTCCAAGTCATTCAATTGGACTTTGATGTTCCATAACACAAACACCAGACACAATACTGACATATATTATTGACATCACCAATAATTTGAGAAAGTGAAAGTGATTGAATATAATAACATATGCCTGTGTCAAACAATGACATGTCTTAGACAACTAATACGACTTTAAACACTTTCAGGTGGATTACATTCTTGGGGACAACCCAAGAGCAACAAGTTACATGGTGGGATATGGAAACAATTTCCCTCAAAGAGTTCACCATAGAGGTTCATCCATTGTTTCCATCAAGGAAAATCCTTCATTTGTCAGCTGCCGTGGAGGTTATGCTACTTGGTTTAGCAGCAAAAAGGGCAACACCAATATACTTACTGGTGCTATTGTTGGTGGACCTGATGCATATGATGACTTTGCTGATCATAGAGATAATTATGAACAAACTGAGCCAGCTACCTACAACAATGCTCCTCTTATTGGTATTCTTGCACGACTCAATGGTGGTCATGGTGGCTATAGTCAGCTTCTTCCAGGTATTGTCATCACTTTCTGCCCCTCTCCTGCTATAAATAATTTTTCCAGCGATAATTAAAGTAATCAAAGTATCATTTCTTTGTTACAGTTGTTGTTCCCGCTCCTAAGCCTTTTGTTCGCAAGCCGCATTCATCCCCCAAACCAAAGAAAACTCCATCCCCAGGTACTGTTGTTAGGGTTTTTTATCTGGCCTGGCTCATTCTAATAAAATGCAGTTTGTTTGATTAGTTGATAAATACTTATTCCAACTAGAAACTAAAATAAGATGTTGGGATCAAAGTCTAATAATTGAGGGACTTTACTTTTTCAGCTTCACAGTCAGGTCCAATTTCCGTTGAACAGAAAATGACCAACTCTTGGGTTGCTAATGGAAGAACTTATTATAGATACTCAACAGTTGTGACTAACAAATCAACCAAGAATCTCAAGTCTCTCAATCTTTCAATTTTCAAGCTTTACGGACCAGTTTGGGGACTCACAAAGTTGGGTGATTCATACACATTCCCGTCATGGATCAGTTCGTTATCAGCTGGTAAAAGCCTTGAATTTGTCTACATCCATTCTACCTCTCCAGCAGATGTCTCAGTTGTGAACTACTTGCTGGCCTGAAAATGATCAATTTGGTTGCAAAAGTCTGATGCAAACAATTTACAGCTTTCTTGTCTAATACGAAATGTGCAGTGGAAGTTCTTCTCATTCTCCTTATCCATTTTCATTTTGGTATCAAATCATCTTTTTCTTCTCTTGTGTATTTTGCATTTCATTAGGATAGGTAAAAATAGATAGGTTATATAAGATGGAAGGGGCGGAGCAGAAAGGAGCGAAGAGACAATAAAGCAGTGCTCATCCTCTTTCTTATCCGCTTTACAACTTATATACAGTGAGTGAATACAAGACAGACAGTGAGACAGAGAAATAGTTGAGAAGTTTAGTAATTAAATGAACTTCTCAACATGTTAGAGAAGAGTCATCACTTGTATTTTTTTCTAAAGCTTTGGATGTCTTTTCTGTGAATTGTGATGTTGTAACCTTTGCAGCATTTGTACTCCACATATGACAGTTTGTGCAATATAGTATTATGTTTCTGTGATATGCATTATGCAATGCTAGTTTGAACTAGGGGTATATATGAGGCCTAATGGAGACTGTGATATTAGAATCTAAACTCTACTTTAGTTCAAATATTTCTATTTTTAAGACAAAATTACTACTTTTGATTCCTTAACAAGTGTATCTAGGTCTTAACAAGTGCCTAGCTTGATCTTTAATTTTATTATTATGTTGTGAAATATTTTCACCACGAGGGATTGGAGTAATTTCATACTAAGATTTGTTTGATAACTAAAAGGTGTAGGAAAACCTCTTAGAATAAAGCAAATTAAGAATTTGAGAACATAAGACATATCTGAAAACTAACCTTCATCACCATAGCATGGCACGCAAAAGATACAAAGATGAATCGAAAATAACCTTATCCTAGGCTAAGGCAACTGCCCCTTCCTGTAACGGACAAGAACTTATCATCACTCGTTGTGGGCTTTACAACATTGAAAGGATTGCAGGTAAACTATTTGTTTGGAATTACAAACAAGAGTAAATCTAGTTATTAAATCTGAAAACTGTTTATTGAGATATATTATTGGATTCATCAGCTGACGAGGATAGGTATATTTGATACACACATATCTTAAACCAATGGCCGATATTTACTAAAACTCATGCTCATGCCTAATTGTCTCTTTCAACCCGAGGGTTGAATAACATTAATCAATCTTATTTTTTGACAGAATAACATCAATCAATCTTGAAAATATATAGAATGCGGTCTCTATACTTTTTTGACTTGTACATTATTGTTCTCATATTTGAATGTAATAATTTTTCACTTCAGATTCAAGACTATTGATAAATCTGATAGAGACTTGTACCATTATTGTCGGGTCCTTAAGGGTCACCAAACACATCATTTGAGTTTGACAATTTTGATTAAGGTTTGATGAAAAATGAGATGAATTATTTGGTGTCAAGATAAGTATGATTGCCAGCAAAACTTGGGCTCAGATAACCTGGCATTGTTGGAGACCCAAATGGCCCAGCGAGGCCCATGTTGAGTTTCTCTCTTCCGCGGACAGAGAGAGAGAAGAAGAAGAAGGAAGCTTCGTCGTAAATTCTGATCCGATTCCAACACCGAATCAAAGTCAATTCAGACTCACGTTCGTTTCCATTTCAATCTCAATTTGATTTTTTCATCTTCTTCTAACTTCATTTCAAAAAGTTAGTTAGAAAGAGGACGATGAATAGCGAAACCGAATTGGTTGAACTTTGCATACACGCAGCTTGTAAGAACAGAGAAACCGTTAACAAATGGCGGTTACAAAGACGCTCTCTCGATCGCTTACCTTCTCCTCTAGCTGATGCTCTCCTCCGCCGTCTCATCACTCGCCGTCTCCTCCACCCCTCCCTCCTCGAGTAACACAAACTTATCCCCTTCAATTTACTCTCATTTTCAATTGAATTCGTTTTTTCAACTGTAATAACTAACTTATCTGATTCTAATTAGGGTTTTCAAACACAGTGCGGAAGAGATTGATGTAAAAGGCGATAACTCTGTGGATGCAGAATGGATGGCGTATTTAGGAGCATTTCGTCACTTGCGTTATTTGAACATTGCGGAGTGTCATCGAATCACTTCTTCATCTCTTTGGCCTATCACAGGTACCTATTCTAGCTTCCCTTATTTTGATTTTGAAACAAACGCTTTAAGTTATGATAAATATTCGTTAAGCTGTTCTTAATGTTACATTGAATGTTTAATTGGTTTTAGGAATGAATAGTCTTAAAGAGTTGGATCTATCTAAATGTACCAAAGTTAATGATGCTGGAATTAATCATATTCTTTCGGTTCCTAATTTGGAAAAGTTGCGCATTTCAAAAACTAGTGTCACTGCCAAAGGTGTCATGCTTCTTGCCTCTCTTAAAAACTTGTCTCTTCTTGACTTGGGTGGTTTGCCTGTGGATGATGCGGCTTTAGCTTCGTTACAGGTATTTTATTACTAACCAATGATTTTTTCTCCTTCGATTTTTGTTTAAAATTATAGTATGCTTGTCAATAATTAAATGAAAGTACGTTCCAGTTGATTTTGTGAAGGTATATGTTTTTTGAAATCTATATGCAAGACCGACAATTCAAGGGTTAGATATAGTAAATTACATTTATGCATGAAGTCATTAATTAGATGGTGTAATTGTGTCATCTTTCATTCCAGTGTAAATGGGTTAATGCTTTATATCTATAGTGAAGCGTTGTTCATTATACCGTTGATTTTCATAGAGATGGATTTATGTGCATGTTGACACTTGTGCTCTGCATTTAAACTCAAAAGAATGTTTTGGCAAAATCACTGTTAATCACTTTCTTGTGTTGCTGGTTAGTTATGGTCTGATACTCAATTGGGTTTGGTTTAGCACTGTTTTCCAACTCCTCGGATTGTGCTTATGTGACTGTGCAATCTGTATGACAGCATACAAGTTAAGACACATTTCTTGAGTTAGTGGCTCGGATTCACTGTTAGATGTGTTTTTCAGTTAGGTGACTAGTGGGTTGTGTTTTCAGTGTGTGTTTGTGTTGTTGGTTACTTGGTAGCTTTCTTTCCCGTACAATACAAGTCTGTGTTGCCAGTTCTCAAGTTGTAGTAATGTTGACATCTTGTCCTTCTCTCCTTTGAAACACCTGTTTTAGGTACTGAAAAATTTACAACACATTGAACTCTGGGATAGTAAGATATCAAACGAAGGTGCTGCTGTTCTTAATACCTTCCTCAAGTTAACCCATCTAAATCTTGATTGGACCAGCATCTCAAAATTGCCTAATTTATCATCTCTTGAATGCCTCAATATGAGTAATTGTACTATTGACTCTATACTTGGAGATGATAAAGCTCCTTTGACAAAGCTTATTTTTTCTGGGTCTACTTTCCTGAATGAAGGGGAAACCTTATTATATGCAAATACAAATTTCTTGTCCTTTTTGGACTTGGCCCATACTGGCCTTGACAAATTCTTCTTCTTAAGTAAAATGAAAGTAATAGAACATCTCAATCTTAGCTCATGTATGATGGGGGATGATTCAGTTGAGATGGTTGCATGTATTGGTGGAAAGTTGAAAAGTCTGAATCTGAGTGGTACCTGGATTAGCTCTGCTGGATTAGGGATTTTAGCTGGACATGTTCCCAATCTTGAAATTCTGTCAGTATCTCAGACATCAGTGGATGATACTGCCTTCTCATTTATCAGCATGATGCCTTCATTGAAGGTTGTTGATCTGAGCAATACAAACATTAAAGGTATTTGATTACTTGGCATTGTTTGATACTGTTGTGAGGTTAAATCATACTATTTCTGCGGCCATTGAATGAGTCTTTTTTCTTTACCACTGAACAACTCTTCACTAGGAAACTTTTGTGCTAGACTGCTTTAAACCTGTCTGTATGTGACATATTTTTCTTTCCATTTTTGCATTTTTGATGAAAAGCATGTCATGTTTGCTGATGTACATTGTCATATAAGGATAAAGATTCCTCATTCCAGGGTTATACTTATATATAATGTTTTGTTTTAATCTATCCTGATTGGCTCACAGATCTAGAAGTTTATTTTGGAACCCTACTTATTTTTCTTAAATGGTAAACCTTTTCTTCAGTTAGACCAGGCTAATAGCTATTCATCTTTTTCTGTAGTCCTGCATCAACATGTCAGGAGGTAAACGCTCATTTTGCTATGTCATGTCTTGTATTCGTATTACCTTGTGAGATCAAGTGACCCTTTTTGGGTGTTTGCACAATTGATTTAAATAACTTTTTCCAGTTATATAAATCAATAATTGCACATGAGTAAGAGACAGTCACACTTGTGACAAGCATGTATTCCATATTAAGAAATCTTCATGTTTGAATTCTATTAAGATAGTCTTGCCGAGGCATGTAATACCTGTATTGGATCTACAATATGGGGTTTGATACTGTTAACTTTTGCAAGGAAGTAATTACGATTTGTATAAAATGTATAGTAGTGATTCCACAAGAAACCTCTTATTTCTCATCTTGTTAAATGAAATAGTTATTTGGTCACTTTGTTTCCAACTGTTGATGCAGATTTGACCGATTAAGCATTTAGTTAAAGCGGTTTGTTTCAATTAAGAAAATTGTGATTTTCTTATGTATTTGTTGTTCAAAATGTTTAAATACTGATTTCTTCAATTGCATCACTCTCAGATTTGGCTGCTTTATCTTCATTTGCTTCCTGTAGGTTAGTACTTTTTCTTTAACACCTTCCTATCTCTACTTTGGACTCAGGCTTTTTGCACCAGGGAAGGACTGACTTGGATTCACTCTCTTTAACGGCTCTTCAAGATCTTAAACAACTAGAAAGGCTGAATTTGGAGCACACACAAGTCATTGACGAGGCTTTATTCCCTCTATCACGCTTCCAAGAGCTGAGATATTTATCTCTTAAAAGTCCTTCACTTGCAGACATCTCACTTTACCATCTATCATCAGTTCCTAAATTGACAAAGCTTAGCATCAGTGATGCGGTATTGACCAATTATGCTCTTGATATGTTTAAGGCTCCTGATACTCTGAAAGTGATGGACCTCAGAGGTTGCTGGCTCTTAACCAAAGATGCTATTGTATCATTCTGTAGAAACCATCCTCAAATTGAAATAAGGCATGAACTTGTTACCTTACTTCCTTTTGAAGAAAATGGTCGTCATCATTCCTCTCCATCTCGGTTAACTTCAAGGACCATGCAAGCAGCTAGGAAGAAAGAGCAAATGTCCTTGTCTCCATATTTTGTAGGTAATTGCCATTACGTTTCTAATCTTCTTGTTGCTATGTTTTTATGTTATGATTCATCTAATTGTAATTTTTCCTTTATTTTGACATAGATCAAAGGATGAAATATAGCAGAGATGAGTTACTTGCATTGCAGTTTTTGTCTTTGCCTCTTGCATCCAGTAATGAGATAAACAATTCAATACTGGAGAAGCAATCTGATTGAATGTAGCAATCTCTTTCCATACAACTATCTGCTCTCATTGCACTGGTAAATGTTTTTGTTTATTTTATACTCCAATATTCTGGTATATAAAAATCCCATTATTTTATTTTGATTTTTTTTCTTTAATGTTTCACAAGTGTGGTTTTTTCACCTAAATTTAGGTGCAACTCGTCTGCGTGAGGTGAAAGCTGAATAATGTCAACTGAATGGATGGAGTCCATATAGGGCCATGGCTCCAACCTAACCTTGCGTACATGTAGATATGTAATAATGTCAATGAAGAGATTGTTTTTTAGTGTAATAAGATTACTTCTTCCTAGCTTCTGCTAGTTTCTAAATTTACAAGATTTCTGTCATCAAGTAAGATAGTCTTGCATCCTTAAAAAAAAAAGATTTTTTAAGGGAGGAAAAAGTATTTACACTTGTACATCAACAGAACTGAGGAACATTTTCTTTTTTTAGGGATTGCATTACTTATGCTCTGTTAAGCCAGGACAATTCTTAAGGATTCATATCTGTGTTAGATGCGCCAAAAATTGTCAAACAACTGACATTCAATTGTGATAAGGCATCCCTTTCGGTTACTCTGCTCATGCTGAAAGAAATTGGTAAGATATTGGAGAGGAGAATTGTGATAAATTCAATTGTGATAAATTGATTGTACGCTATTTGGATGGATGGAAATATAAAAGAACAATTCTTCAAAGCGTTTCAAGACTGAAGTTAAAAACAAAACAAAAAATAGCGGGAAAATTGCAAGATTGAGGCCAACAAATCAAACCAAAAAGAACAAAATTACATATTAAGGGTAAAGAGCAAAATAGTCCTTATATAAGTAACAAGGTGTCATTAGGATGGTTTGGTTGTTCAGAGTGTGGGACAAAGGAGTTAGGAGTCATCAGGGTACATAGTTCAAATCTCACTTTCCTCTAACATTTTATAAACGTTTACCTTGCCAAAGAAACAAAATTATAAGTCACAGTCAAAGGGAAATGAGGATAAGTTGTTCCTTACTTCCTTTTACCAAGCTTCTGGCAGTGGCTTCATATCTCTTCCTTTTCCGAATCTGTTCAGACAAGCAGAGATAATAATGCCCATCTTTTTTAGGTTGTAGGATTATTCATATAAATTATAATTGGATCAAATTTACAGATCTGAACTCTATTAAAATTTTAAAAAATTAACAACACAATATAATTAACAAATAACTAAGTATGGCATTTCAGTGAAAAAAAACAACTTAGTACATTGGCAAGTTAGTTTTTAATTAAAATTATATAATTATTAATGTTCAAAAGAAAAATAATTTATACAATTGGTAAACATAGTCTATGTCTGGATTGGTGGTGTAAGTGCATCTTTGGACGGACAAGTGAATTTGGCGAAATCACAATAATAGTGTGATTCAATTAATTGATCATTGTACATGTCACACGACTAATTATGCCAGTTGATTGAAAAACAAATTATGCCTTTGTGTGGCAATGTTTCTGAACAAACAAATTGCGTGGAGCGCTGCACACTATTTTGCATGATGGTGGTGATTCCATAGCTCAACTTAAATTGGGAAATCATGTCACTTTCACCCCATTTTGATGCACCAAAATTAGTGTAAAGAATCCAGCTTCTCTGTAGTATTATGAAGAGGTGAAAAGGAATTGTTTGTCTTATTTTACATTAGGACTTATCTTCAGTACCTGTTTAGTTTTGTAATGCCTCTATATAATTTTGTCAAATTCATTGTAAAACCAAATACACACTTAATATTTAACAAGACACTAATATGTTACTATGGTGTTGAAAAAAATATTGATAATTTAAAATATAAGCAAAACTTTCAATTAACTTAAATTCAATTTTTCAATAATCTCTTTTATTTCTATAGTGATAATATTTTCAATTATATCTCTTTTATTCCTAACAAAGAAAACAAATAATAAAAAAAATCTTTTTCTCATTAGACAAAGGTTCTCCTCGAAAGTAATCCAAGAGAAGAAAGTCCAACAAAATGGTGAACATGTTTAAGCCTTTTATGCAAGAACAAACAAATTAAAAGTTTATTCATCTGCCTCCATGTTTGCTCATCCGCGCTCAAATGCACTACTAGAAATTAAGATTTAGTAAAAAACCGAAAAAATGAACAAACACAAGACACGTGTAAAGTAAGATGTACTAGATCGATCCAATATGAAAAGTTTCAATATTGAAAATCTACTCATTATTATAGTCATGAAGAATTTAATATTTTTAATAACTTGTTAATTGCCATCTAGAAAAAATAATGATAATAATCTACATTCAACAAAAGGAATTAGGTAAGTGGTATGGCATGAATGAATAAAATAAATTGTCTCCCAAAGCATATCTCATGCACTTGGTTTATTTCCTTTCTCGTACATTTCGTTAATGATACTCTGCACACACAAAAATTTTGCAATCAGTAAAGAAGTCCTGGATTCAAACTCTGAAAATTAACACAACTAATTTAATAACATTTTGCCAATAAAAAACAAAGGGCAAAAGAAATGTTTATGGGGGCATGGGGCAACTTTATATAAGTAATTATTCCACTTCACTATAATTTCTAATCATATGAAATATAACAAAATTAAGCGATTTTGCAACTTATACCTGATAGTATTTAAGCAACTGGGGTCTCTTTTTCTTAAATGTTGGTGTGGTGAGATCACGTTCCATGTCAAATGGAACTGGATCAAGATGAATACTTTTTATAAACTCAAAACCTTTCAACTGCAAAAAGAAAAATAATCAGGATCCCACATAAAGCTTCAGAGGATGTAGACACAACCATATAGCTACTAAATCACTCTTCATACAAAATGATTTTGATCCATCCAAACTATTCAACTTAAGTAATAGTGAAATTTTACCAACATGATGCATATAGAAATTTTCAATCCTACTATTTGAGGAATTCTCAAACTCATCGAGTTAAACATATACCTGGCCTATATAAACATATATAGGTTTATAAGTCAGGGTTTTAAAAAAAAACAAGTCTATATGACAGGTAACATACCAGACTTGGACTTTAAATTTTTTGAACAAGTCAAACCTACTTATGCGAAACCTACCTCGACTCAGCCTATTTCCATCCCTACATATAGCATAACAAATTAGAGAAATATTGTACACTTAAACGAAATAGCACCTTCTTTTCCTTTGCAATCTTTGCGAGCTCTTCGAGTATGTAACTTTTCGTCCTAGAATCTTCACATAGAGCATCATAGTCCATATTTATACCAGTTTGTGCTGCCCAAGCTTCAATTGCTACCTTGCTTGGGTTAATAATAGCCACAAGGAAGTATTCAAAACTATTTCCATAGATCCAAATCTGAAACAAAGGATGATAAAATGCAATATAAACATGTGACAAAACATTGTATGCTCATGAAAATAAGCTGAAAGTAATTCCTTATTTACTGTCAATTTTCACTAAACTAAACCTGTTGATATCATTCATAAATCTGTATGTAACAACTACAATACTACAGATGCACACAACAAAAATAGTCTTAACTCTTCACTAGGACCCCTGATCATACCGAAGGAATAATACATTCATTAGAAGATAATGCTTCAAAACTATGTAAAGGCTCAAGAAGACTTGCCGATTCAATAGCAGGAACTTGAACATAAATATTCTCAAGGTTTTCAACAGCAACATACTCTCCTTGTGAAAGCTTAAATATATTCTTCTTCCGATCGATAATTTTCATGGTTCCATTAGGCAGCCACTCTCCAACATCTCCTGTTTAATAGATCATGCATATGAATAAAATGTAATAACCATGCAATGCAATTACATATATATATATATATATATAGATAATTCAACTGAACTAACCTGTATGGAACCATCCATCAATCATAACCTCTTTGGTGAGGTCTTCACGTTTGTAGTAGCCTGAAAACACAGGACTTCCTTTCACACAGATTTCTCCTCTTGCTGGGGTTGCAAGTGCGTCATATCCCATTTCAGGTACAGATTCTAGACACACATCCACGTACGGTACAGGAGGCCCAACTGTACCAAGCATATCGTTTTCGTTCGGTAATGACACAAAGGTTCCAGCACATGTTTCAGTCAGACCTACAACAACCAAAATCAAGTCCATATTCTAAAACCAACTTATGCAAATTTAATACATCTATAATTAAAATGTGGCAAAAATACTGAATTTTCATTGTACATCAGCGTAAAACTAGTTTACATTGACAACTGACAATGCATGTCTCATTTTTCTCATCTGTGATTGTACAAATCTTTAGAAACAACATACCATATCCTTGTAAGATATGAGCACAAGTCACCACTCGCATGAAACCTTCGACGTGTTTAGATAGAGGCGCTGCTCCAGACAAAACAATGCGTACACTACCCCCTAAAGCTTGTTTTACCTGATGATGTTACAAAAAAGATTATTAGTACTACAGAGCAATTTTGTTATGATTGCTGTTTGTTCGACCAAACCAAGGTGCAACATGAAGTAAAATATATGAAACTGCATTACCTTATTGAATATAATTTTGTCAAATAATGGAGAGGCTGCATCATGTTTTTGCCCTTTGCTCATGTTATGCAGCTTGCTGCAACATATTTCATAGTTAATACTTAATATTATCAGAACCTTGAAATGCAAGCAAAAGCAAAGTACTTACTATGTGTAGGCAATATTGAACATAGTCTGTTTCAACAAGTTCCCTGTAGAAACCCTTTGTGTCAAACCTGTATATCAGATGAAGCTTGAGATTTTCAATATACTATGATTATTATTATTATTATTATAATAATCTGAAATCATCAACATCAAAGGATGTAGCAAATATCACTATACTATTAGCAAAGACAAAAATTTACCCGTGTAAACTCTATCAAGCACACGTGGAACAGCAACAAAAATAGTTGGTTTTAACTCAGCAATGTCTTCCATCAACAATTTGACATCCTGCAGCCACATTGTATTAATAGTGCTAATATAAAAAGTTTGAAGTTTCTTTAGGTTAAATTAAAAAAAAAAATATAATATTATATAATCACATCAAGCCTTTTCATTCAGTAATGAAAGATTTAGCACATATACATGTTATATATATATACTCACCCCACGCCAGAAACCAATTGAAGCACCGTGCCATATCATAGCTTCCTCAACAATCCTGTCAAAGATGTGTGCAAGTGGAAGGTATGATAGGTATACATCTTTCTCATGCAACTGCAAACAGAAAACAGCATTTTAGGAGCATTCATATTAGAAGACCAAAATGCTTACTTAAATGAAAAGATATTCATATAATTGCAAGAAAAAGAAGTGATAAAAGAAAGATACTTACGTGTTCTTTGCAACATGCTAATAGCTGCTTAATGGCAGCTAAGAGTGTAATAATGCTCTCATTGGAAATCAATACTCCTTTGGGATCACCAGTAGTTCCACTTGTGTACATTATTGTGCATATGTCACTTTTCTTTTTCACAGGTAAATCAAAATTTTGATCATTACCCTGTGACATACATAAAAAACTCGAATGAGCAATACAACCACAAAAGATCCATAAAATAATCGAAACACATTACTTCCTCTTGGTATATAGTGTTAGAAACATAAATTGCAATGTAAGTCTGCAACAGCAATTGCAGCCATAAAATAACGGTTTTAGATGTGTCTACAACGACATTGCAACCACATTTGTCCTCATTTTACTGCAATATAAAATGTTCAGAACATAACTACTACTGTGACCATAATTTAAACCATGAGAGCAATAATACGAAAAATGGATGGATAACCCACCAATTGTAAAAATTCATCCCATGTATATATTGTCAGCCCAAACTTCTCAACTTCTTGCTTTTGTTCTGGAGTGACCTTTCCAAAGCTCACAAGTGCTACAAAAAAATAGATAAATAAATAAATAAAAGGTAGTTGCTTTTTTCAATTTTAGGAAATTAAGGAAATGGAAAAAGACAGTGAACTTTACTCTTGAGATACTTTGCTGCATTAGGAAATGTCTTCAATAGCTGAAAAGTTTCAGAAACCAATATATTGATAAGATTGTCTGTTCATAGAAAATTGCATAACACAATTTCTAATAAATACATTGCTATCACAGATTATTTCTATCATTGAACCTCAGATATCTTCTTTTCTTCTACAAATGCAATTGTGACCTCTGCATGGCAAATAATAAATTCCACAGCCCCAGCACCTGAATTAACATTTGGAAAATAAATATTAAAATGAAATGATTTATTTCAAATCTTATTATATAGCTAGATAAATGCCAAAGAATGTAGGATCATACCTAAGGTATCATATAAAGGGACACAATAAAGTCCATGAGCATTGCAGGCCTGCATTTATGTTAAAATAATTAAGAACATAATAAGTTGAAAGGATAACAGAATCTACTTTAGCAATATTAGAACAATCATATTCTATGCAACACAAAGATCAACATATAATGATATAACTATAAGTCACTGAAACCTCCAAAGAACATATCAATAGAAAGAAAAATTATATGCAAAGAAACAACATAAAGATAAAGAATTTCAAAATAAAATGTACCTCCATGCTTACAATCCATTCTGGGCTATTGACACCATAAATGCCACATTTTACTCCCTGAAACCAGTAATACATATACTTAGCTTGCATACACACGATGCAAGAAAAGATAATGATGCATTGAAAAGATATGATAGTCCTTTATGACCAAGGTATTCACGAACATCTCAAAGTGTAATACCGAGAACATATTATCAAAGAGAAATAAATTAGGAGGATTTTGAATTTGTCTTTGGTATGCAAAACAATGCACATCAAAGATGATTGCAAGTAAACAAATAACAGTAGAAGTGAACAACACATTATGTAGTGAGAATCCAGCTATTAAAGTAACACATCAAAGAAGATAAAAAGTATTAAACAAGTGTAAGTGATAAAAATTGATTTCTGAATAAATTAATTTTGTAAAATTGATTTCGACTAAAAATGAGTTACATATAAAGTAATTTATGTTTAGACACATTCATGTAAAAGTAGTTGAATGATAAAATTGAGGTTAAAAATTAATTCTAAGGACAAAAGTTCAAAATTCTTGTTTTAAGTTGGAATTCATTCTAGAAGCAAAATTAATTGTGCTCAACTATATTCAAATACTATGTCATATTGGATTTTACAAGTCTAGAATCAATTTTACTAGTCAAAAAGTGAAACAAAAAATAGATCAAAGAGTAGTGACTTACTTCCCCATAGCCACAAGCACGGATGGAATTTCCAACTTTGACCACCAAGTCATACACTTCTTGGTAAGTTTGCCACTTGAAAACGCCAGGCTACAAAAAGAATGTCACAAAATTAAAATTAAAAGAAGTAAGAAAAAAACATTTGCATGCAGAATGTGACAAAATGAAAGAAAAGGAAAAGATGTTTTACTTTCCCATCCACTATTTCACGGCGACCAAGCATTCGATTTGTTGGATACTTCTCAACAGCTGTCCTGTATATATAACCACAAAATTCATTTGTTTAATCTCTTATGTGCAATTTTTCTCATTCTGTCAATTCTAACTTCTAACCATAGTTACCTTATGAATCATTCTTTTGACACATTAATAGTCGTGTCATATTCATCACATACATTTTTTTAGTTTTTATTCTAATACAAAAATGCAATATGTTATTATCTTCACACTCACTTTAAATTTTAAAATATTAACTCTCTTTTGATTTAAAAAATCTGTGTTTTTATAGTTTTTTCTATACTCTATTGATTTTTAAAAATAGCCATATATATATATATACATATATATATATATATATATCTTTGTATTTGTAATAATCTCAAATAAATTCTCTAAATTTTAGATGAAATATGTGATTTTTTTTTTTATCAAAGTAAGTTTATTCTAACATATTTATATTTCAAAGGAGATCTCTCAAAATAAAAAACTTACATTACATATAACAATTACTTACATCTGCAGAGTACAATTTAAAATCTTACGATCTAAATTTCAACATTGAAATTTTTATTGATTCAATTAAATCGAGCCAAATTAACACGAGATGAGTTGATTAACATAAACATTTTGAAAAAATGAAAGGCACATTGTGATCTATGAATATATTGGATGAAAAATACCTGAAAACATCCCAACATGAATCAAGACCTTGGATTGAAGGAGGAGAGAGATCCTTAGAGAAAATGCTACGATAGACAGGACCAATTGAAGGCCTACCATCTTTGGCTTCCTTAGCTTTCTCAACCTCGATGGTGAATGATTTCTCTACCGCCATGCCTTCCAATCAAGAAGGAATTTCACAATGTAATTAACTTTGTTGCTTTCCCTAAAATAATAATATAAATAAATGCAAAAGAATAGAATGGAAAATTTAGATTAGATTGGCTCTGCATGTGTTTGTGTTGTGTTACGTTCTTACTTGTTACGCCACAAACGGTTACGATTGGTCAACAATTTCACATCAGTATTATTACATTTTCTATTTTTGTATTTTCTTTCTACCTCCCCTACCTAGTACTAACTTTACTTACTAATCTCAACATTTTTTTGGCCTTCTTTATCAATAAATAAATGAGAAATGTTTGATTGACACAAATTGATATTTTACACTGTGTTTATAGATTTGGGTACGAGTAAGATTTTAATTATTATTTTCTCTCACCTCATATAAAAATTAAATTAAATGAAGAATACTTTTTATATGATGTTGGATATTGTATCATGTTTTGTGCGTCAAAAAAACACATTTGTAAATAAAATTCCCTATTAAATTGTTCATGTGATTTAGAAATATAATTTATATTTTACAACTCAGCCTGAGCAAATTAATTAATTTTGATCCACCAATTTAAGGTGAAAACAAGAAGTGACAGATATCAAAGATAGTACACAAAAATAAGGTGTTTTTTTATTAAAAAAAATTAATTAATGTGTTGAACCAAAGTGTTTACATGTTAATGTAATGAGTCAGTAGCCCTTTTTTGAATATGAGCCCCCAATATTTGTGAAGTTTAACCGAAGTGTCTTACATTTGGTAAGGAATTTAAAATAATGATAATTAATTGTTGGTGAAGATTACACAACTTCAGAATTGTTTTGAAGGTACACAAATTCAGATTGGATTATAACCGGTCATCTATGCCCCGGAGTTTTATGTTTGACCCAACTATCCTTTTTTAACGAGTCTCATGTCATTATGTCAATATCGATTAAAATAGTATATTTAATATTGCTTAATTCCTTAAACAGAAAATTGTTTTGTTTTTTAAGGGAATTTATCTTTTGACTATTAGATAACGCCGTGAATTTAACCACACGACCATGATGCAATCATAGCGAATAATGAAAGAGATAAAAAAAAGCTTCTTCATTTAATAATGAAACAATGCAAAAATACCCACAGATTATATTCTTTATGTTTCATGGGACATGACAGTGATTAAAAATACTTCACATTCTGCATCTTGATAAACTTTATATTAATTAAAATCTTGTAGTAAAAAGACTAGAAGCATTCTTATTCAATATTGCTAACAGCTGGGATTTCCATATAGCAGCATAAGCTAGACCGCATTCATCAATCAGAGTCAAAGCAAATGCCACGGAAGAAAACTACTATACAATGAAAGCAAATGAATAAAAGTACGGATGTTGCTAACATGTGCCCACACCTTTAAATGATAAAAGATGAAGATTTTCCATACATTAAAATACAACTAGCCTGCTAGGAATGGAAATCTCAGTAAGAGTCAACCAAGAATTTGCGTTGCAGCAAGCCAAACATACTACAGTTCTGTAAGTGACACCATGAAATTATCAACCAAACCATCTTGTCAGTTGCCAAATCGACCTCTTCCCCATTGTGGCCTCCGGCTACCAGCTCCATTGTGCTGCACAGCATTGTTCTGCCTTGAAAAAACTTTCATTCTTTGCTCCCTCATGTTTGCAAACAGTGAATCCAGTGTCTGTGGCCTTTGCTTAGGCTTTATATTGACATCCTCCTGCTTCTGATGATGATGCTGGTGTTGCTGTAGATATGGAGGCAGTGGCTGTGACATAAAATACAGATTCCCAACAAAAATAAGCTTTTTACATAAATGAAGCCTGCTCCTTCGGAATGAGCTCTGTTAATCCGTTAAAGAATAAATCTTAATCTTAAGACTATGAATGTTAAAGAACACTGAAAAGACAATGAAGACGCTTCAATTCAGCTCCACGACCATTTCTTTTCTAGTTATTGGTGCTATTAAGCTCCACCTTATCAACATAAAAGTGAATGGTCGCTCTACTGATCCTTAAAAACACATTCCTAATATTTTCAAGCTTTTACAACCATAATTCTCAACCTTAAAACAAATGAGCGCACCAGGGTTACACTTGTTAATTCAATTCAGAATTGCAAGGCATAGACACCTTGAAGTAACTTTCACCTAGTATCGGTTGTATTCATCAAAAGCATTTTTTCCTTGAAGATGTTTAAGATTTTTAGTTAAATGTTGTTAGTTCCTATTAAATACTCACCATTCAAGTTTAATCCCTATAAAGGACTAAAAGCACCCAGTTTTCGTAAAAGGTGGGTCCTAAAAACGAATACATTTTTTTTAGGAACTAAACTTGAAGATGTATTTTAGTAGGGATTAAAAATATATTCAGTTCAGCCCAGGGATTTTAACAACAAATGCAACATACAGAGCTAGACAACAGACACAGGACCAGCAAAGAAAATTGCTGTACCTTGGCAGTAAAACCTCCACTAGCAGCCCTTCTTTGATTCACAGGGGTGTGGAACCTGCAGACAGAAAGAAAATAGAATAATTGAAAAGCAGAAACAAGATCTATATTCCAGATATTCCTCGAGTATTTACAAGCATCTGACGTGCTCAGTACCAAGGATAGTTTGTAGAAGAAAAGCAAAAAGGCTGATGCCGTTATTTTATATATGCAATCTAAAAATTAAGATTAAATAGTTTAACACAGAGGTCACATATTCAAACTTTGGGAAGATCTCTTAAATTTCCACAGAAATCTCCCAGTTGCAACATGATCTGGAGTTTGTGCTAGCAGTGCCCACAACCTTGTATGAAGCTTAGTATAGATCATATCTGTTTACACCAATGGAGGTTGTAAAGTGTTCGTGTTAGCAGCACCCAACAATTTAGTATAGACCATATTATATTAGTCTACTGCCATGGAGCTTGTCAACCAAGTAGACCAAAGACCTTATGGGCGTAAAAATCATATTTGCTATGAGGTAGCCAGCAAATATCTGGCTTGGTAACTAACAGGGTACCATTTCCCCACCAGAAAACACCATATGCACCTCTGTTTAGTTCATAAAAGATCTCGCATGGAAACAAATGCCTATAGCGTATCATCTTCTCATTTCCCATCACAATGCTTACCAGACACAGAAATATACCACCTGACCTGCCTAATTGCCAATCACCAAAGAGTTCTCCACAGATAAATCCACAACAAAGTGACTACAGATTACCGGAAGAATATATTTTCTGATCATAAAATGAACAGACATTGTAGCTATTATATCAATGTTGGTTGCAAAACGTGAAAAGAATCACACAACATGAAATATTTTAAAGTGGCAAGTAGTAGTGCACCATCCCAAACTTCCTTGCCACTGCACACATCCTGCAGCATTTACACAGCTAATTAAACCATCAGGTTTCTATAGCGAATGCCACGCTGAAGAGGACAAGGTAAATAGAAAATAGATATCCAACAAGAATCATGACCTTGCAACTCATAATGAGGAAATGAGTCGAAAATAAGGTGATTATACATATGTAATGATAACATGAGCTTTTCCCTTTAAACTGAAGCTCACCATAAAAGGTTCTTAGTTAGTTGCTACCCTGCCAAACAAACTGAACTACTGAGAGCTGTTTCTCAATACAAACCAACCACTAAATAGGTGTAATAATATTGCCCTGTCTCTTGTGCGTGTCTAATTGTACCAAAGGTGGAGGCAGAGACACAATAGTGCCGTAGCCCCCCAAAGTATTAAACTTATTTGATAATAGTATAAAGTTATTGTGCCCCCTCCGGCTTCAAGTACTACATTGTTGTCATTCTAAAGTTGTATGTTTTTTTTTTGTAATGTCAGATAGGTGATGCTGTCTTGGCCTCCCTCATGACCAGAATCAGATACATTAGGAACAACCATCATAAATAATCACTCCTAGCAAAATGCTTCTTGCAAAACAGGTATCTTCTAACTAGTAATCCCTTTACATAAAGGGTCTGCTCAAACAACATATGCAGAATAGGATGAACATCCATATTCCATAGTACATTAGACATCAACCCACTCAAACCATGACGAATGCAGATTTGTCACTATATTATTATGCAATCATTTCAGAATTCCATAAACATGTGACTGGCTCTCCGTTCATAATATCAAACTAACTCCTTTAGCAGAGAAAAAAAATCTTATATATGGGGTGCACAATTATGATGTCAACAATATCACAGATGGGCCATGTGTTACCTGCAAATGATGCATTAATTTACAACTATAGTTAGCCACAGCTCTTAACCACATAATTCAAAGTTAATATGTTCAGCTCCAACTTCCTCTCGTGTTCTATTGCTCAACACCAGTGCATACAACAATCAAAGAAAAACATATACCTTGTTTTATTCCATTTAGCCATCTTATTTTGATTAGAAACTCCATAGTGAAGAGGAGCTGCAACAGCTTTTCGTGCAGCCTCAGTAGCAAGGGGAAATTGGTTTCCTTGGAAATTCGACCTTCTTTTTGCAAGAACTCCCTGGTCACCACATTTAAAAACAGGATAACATTAGAAATAAGTACACATCAAAAACATAATAACGGTTATAATGATTGTGCTTCATATAAACCCACATACTTGTCTAAGAGAAGATCTCGACTCCATATAACGTCCCACCTTAAAAGTCTTATCTTGTGCAACAGTGTTTGTAAACATTTTGCTCTTGTTCTGTGTAGACATACATAAGAATCAAGCAGAACCATAACTATTAACTACCATGAATATCATGAACCAACACATAATCAAAATAATACATGCAAAAGCAAAATCCTTACCGAAACCCTTGTTTGCTTCCTAGGTTTTGGGTTTTTAGACATTTTGATTATATCATCTGTGAAAACCAACATTAAATATATCAAAAACAACACAAGGCGTATCATAGAAAAAGGTTATTAAAATTATATAGTAAAAAGCACACACCTAGTGTCATGTCCATCTTCTTCTCTGTAAGAGCAACGAGCTCAGTGATAAGTGGTTTAGCTACCATCTGATATAAAAGCATAAGCAAATAAACAAATCAATTACAAGTATATATTTGCTTATTTACAACTACCAAACCCAAAAAATACATAAAATCAGCAACCATAATAAAGGCCAATTACAAATTAAATTGATACATAGTTATGTGTTATGAGCAACAATCAGTTACTTGGAAATATAAAGAATAACGGTGCATGAATCCTTTATTCTAATTTATAGGGTTCGAAACAACGCATAGAGTAAAACATGAGGGTGCGTAAAATAATAAGCATAGAGAGACATGAATAATAAAAGGAGAGAAAGCTTACGATTAGGAAATCGAATGAACAAGTGCTTTGTTTGTTATTATTATTGGCGAAGAACGAAGCGTGGTTTTACAGGATTATATAAACACAGGATTGAGGAAGATTCAAAACTAGGTTAGAATTTTTAAAAAAGATAGAGAAATAATACATAGCGGTGATATCTAATATATTTTTCATTAAAAACAAAAAGTAATATTTTTTTTTTTTCAATAACAGAATAATTTTTTTTGGGTATTATTTAAAAAAATTATAATTATTTTAATAGAATTATTCGTTATTTGAGCCGTTTGGTTACTTTTATACGCACAAAAGATATAATTCTTTTCTTATTTGAGAAATCTAATTAAGTTCATTAAAAACTAAGAGATTAAAAGAAAACTAATTATCTTATTGGGTTTGATTTGATAAAAATAAGTAGATGATAGACAAATTAATTGATAGGGGATAAATTAATTGATAGTTGATATAAGATAATATATTGAATTTCTATTGTTTGATAAAATTAGTTATTGAACTAATCTATAAATATATTTTTAATTACTAATAATTTTTTTATTTAAGTAACGATGATAAAATCCATGATAGTATAAATTATAAATTTAAACACTACTTAAAATAATTAAAATTATACAAAATAACTAATTTTTAACAAAAGTACATTTATATTTATAATTGGTTTTAATTAACTCAATATTTATACTATAGTTTTTAACTAATAT
>JBBPBS010000633.1:2908186-2927563 GCA_037974835.1 Cicer judaicum | reverse complement strand
TATATATATATTATGAGCAATTTTTTTTCTACAATTTATTTGTTCTTTTTGGAAATTTTTATTATTTGAATAATTTTTTATCAAAAATTCCAAAACAAATTTAGAATTTTTTTCAAACTATATTTTTATTAAAAAATTGGGATTTTTTATGTTCAGTATATAATTTTTTCAAAACTAAAAATCTTTAAAAAGAAATAAATATAAACTTTTCGAATATAATTAATTTTGTAAAATTAAATTAAATTAATTATAAAAACTAGTTTTGATATATAGTTTTTATATAAATGTGAATTACTTAAATAGATATGGTGTTCATGAACGATCTTAAGAATATTTTAAAAAAATATAAAATTCATGAAAAATCGTTATACACACTAGTATAAGCTAGTGGTTTGTACGTGTCAAACACAAACTTACAATAATCGGCTTCAAAAAACAGAGATGTGTTGTAATTGATAATGTAATATCTAACAATTTTATTCATCTATTTTTGTATATAAAATTATTTTATTCAGTCAAACATTTATTTTCTTTTTTATAATCGCATAATTTTTTAATATCCTCTTTAAATATGGAACAGAAACTCAACATCTTTGAAAGTCATGGTCAACAGAATAGATAAAATAAGAAATAAACCAAAGATTTGGAACATCATGTCATCTAAAATATATTTTTTAATTATACTCTTTAATTAATAATATTTATATTAATTTTCGGTGCAATATATTCTGTTCTATAATTATAATATTAATAATGTATATTTGATAAAAATCTATAAAATAATTAAATGTTCAATTAATTTGAAACTGATAAGGTAATATATATATATATATATATTAAATTGTCAAAAACCAAAACCAATTTTAGATTTTAATTTTTCTCTATTTATGAATTCACTTCATATTAATAAAAATATATATTGATGCATACAAAAAATTAAAAATAACAATAGAATAAAAATATAATTAAACTATTTTCAAAAAAAAGATTACAACAAAAATTTATAAAAAGCCTCTTTAAAACTATTATATTCACAATTACACATAACATTTTGAATCTCTACCAAATATCTAATAATGTCTTCCATCACAATTATCCAACAATCAATAGAAAATGACAACATAACAAAAAAGCATAAATCAACAAAACAAAATAAAAGAACCAGACCGAAATAGAAATAAATAAAACAAAAGCAAAGAAACAGAAATGAATAATACAAAATATAAAGAGATCTGAGCTAAAAAAGTTCCAAGGAAAAGAATGGAATGGTTTCTAAGCCAGGAACCTCCACACAATTGTATAACCATTATCTTCAGGAATTCCAATTCTTACATGGTCATAAGCACCACCTAAATTGGTCGAAGAATAAACCGCAAAAGGGTTCTCAAAAATACCCATCGTGAATTTAAACTGAAAAATTATTTTCAAGACACAATTTCGAATCATAGGAAATTAGGAAGACGGCGGCGTTAGGTACAAATAATTGAGAACGACAACAGATAACAGCGCGCACAGGTACGGTAGCGTCGCAACACCGAAATGAAACAGAGGTGGCGGTTTCAGAAGGTCGACAATCTTGGTTGAGATGACAAGACGAAACAACGGAGGAAGAAATGGTTGGCGTCAAACCAAAACTTACAAAACCATTTTTTTTTTTTTGAGATTTTCGCGAAAACCGTGTAATTAAGGAAAAAAAACCATTTCAAGACAAGACACTTTCACCGAACACGTTTTGTTTCAAAATTTAACTTTTAAGAATATCTGGAATATGATGTATGACAGGAAAACATCTGCCACGAAGGCATTGCGAATGACTTGCAAAGTTTAAAATCAATCCTACTAATTTGGTAACCACTCACCCATGTATAGTTATTCTATCCATTGATTGGTCACTTAATCATCTTTCTCCTACAAATTGTGTCGTGAGATTTGGCATTACTCAAAAACCGATTTTTATTCACCTAATAATTTTGGTTGAGTGTCATCATTATAACGATTTCCAGGAATAGTTATTTGTTATTCTCATCGATTTTTGACTAATTTAATGATCTGAAATCATTATATTTCCGGGCTCAACAATATTATTGTTGAGGGGTTTAGCATTTTTTTTGTCGGTAACATCGAAGCATCCGACCAAACAAAACTACCTAGGATAATAACAAAATGATCATGATTGTTGACCTGTTTTCACTTATTGGTAACATCCAACAAAGAAATTTCCAGTCTTCACCCGACTGAAGAAGACAAGAGATAATGAAATTAATATAATTCCTAATATGCTAGTGCTATCATTACTATACTCAAAACCTCTTATTGGTGACTTGTTGTAGAGTTCAAATATTGCCGTTTACTGACAAATAATTTATTCATCCGAAAAAACTCAATCATGTAGAAGGGAGTACGAAGAACATTATCAATCAGTTCAGTTGTCACCATAAATCCACTTCTCTGAATTGCTTGTGAAACTAACCAATTCCTCTGGCTTAAACCATAACTTAATCTCATCCTTTGCAGTCTCTGGTCCATCGCTCCCATGGATTATATTTCTGCAATAATATACAGATTTGCAAAATTACTAACACGTCGTTCCGTGGACCTATTTGAATTGATTTATTTTAACTTGTCTATCAATAGAAACACTTAAACACACTTAAACATTTGTTTGAAAGAGTTTATGAAAACAATTTATTGTCATGTCTATAAGTTATTTTCAATTTTATAAACTCTATAAAATAGCTCATGAAAATATTTTATAAACTTTTGTTAGAAGAATTTAATTTTTATACACTATCACTATCACAGTAAAAAAAAAAATTACATTATCAGTCCAGTACAACCAATCATGAGGGTGACATTAGAAGCCACCAAAGTAAAAGTCAAATATTTTCATTGATGGGATGGTTGTGATTAATTGACATTATAAAATATTTTTAGACCATCAGCCAATATAAATGAAATCCTTATTTTATAAAAATACCTGGATAAACATTTAATTAAGTTGTTATCCAAACAACACCTTAGCATATTTCTTTGCAAAATAATATTACCTTCCAACAACAACAGCCAGATCGCCTCTAATGGTTCCAGGCTCAGATTTCTGTGGATCTGTGGCTCCAATTAGTTTCCGGCCATAGGTAATTACTCCTTGTCCTTCCCACACCTATGACACCAAATTTTGAGAAACAAAAAACACAGATTAGAAACATAAAACACCAGCTTGTTTGGTGGATTCATAAGGCCATAGATTGACTAATTTCTAACCATTGCTACAACAGGGCCAGAGCTTAGGAAGTCACACAATCCATTGAAGAAGGGTCTTTCTTTCAGGTCGTGATAATGCTGTGCGGCAAATTCCTTTGTTGGAGTCAATACTTTGATTCCAACAAGCTTGTACCCTTTCCTCTCAAAACGGGATATAATCTCTGAAATCTGAAAAAAGAGACTACTCAGAATCTAAATTTTCATTTTCGGCAAGCAGATTAAGTTATGAAGCACTAACACACGCACAATCACCGGATATAATAGACAACGGTAATAATTTGAGAAAGTGAAAGTGATTGAATTTAACCACGTTTGTTGGTGTTTGACACCACACGTGTCGAACACCTAACACGTCTTCAATCTTAAGTGTCAATATCAAGCATTGAATCTACCAGTGTTTCACAAACAAATCACGAAGAAGAGAAATTTAGAGTAATTTCCACTTTACCAATCCTCTCTGCACTCCATCAGGCTTAATGGCAATGAAAGTGCGTTCCAGCTGAGCGGGAAAAAGTAAACACATGAGTTGCACATTTTAATCATACCAAGAAAGAAAGAAAACAAGCATTGATAGGAGTTAAAATTGATGTGCAGATGCAGATAATGAATGACATTTACCTCAGCAGCATGCACCTCCTGATCTTGGAGCATGTAAGCTACAAGACATAGCAAACATTAAATAGAACTGTTAGTTGAATCTCCCGTAAAAAGATGAACATTGTAATATGCAGAGATTGCACTAATCCCTAAATCACACATACAGTGCCTCTATTTCCCAACAAATAAGGATGATTAATGTGATATAAAAATAAAAGGGTTGTGTGCTATTAGAGCATACTTTGGAGGTGAGTGCAATTGTCCTTTTTATATTGTGCAACATTGAGAAGCACCGACAAATTCAAGGCATAAAGTGATAAAGTCAACCTTAGAGACATTGTTCAAACTTTACACTTAACTAGTGCAAACTTTTAGAGATATTCATGATAAATGTTAGACAGTTCATAATGAAGGTTGAGGAATATGTTCAAAAGAAAAATACCAACACAGAACAGGTAACAAAATTGAAAGAACAAAGTTTGTTTTGATTAATTTAGAGGCTTGACTAAAGATTTAAATTGGGTTTACATCACAATTAAGGGATATCAACTGGAAGTAATAAAGCCTATATATTATAATATTACATCCAAAATCTAATTTGGTTCCCTTGTGTTAGAGTAAAGGGCAATTGATGTAAAAGAGGACTCGGAAGCTACAATGCTACAATCAAGCAAAGTACAAGGCTCCTCTTCCATTTCAATAAGACACATTACCCATGTTTTCTTGATAACCGAATCAGCTTATTATTTAAATTTTACACACACAAATGTATGAACATACATCGTAGTTCACAAAGTGGTGCACACGATAAGATCTTATAAATATTACTCCCACCGACCGAAAATGTATTGGTCTAAATTTAGATCAAATACGTCAGATTTTCAAATATACATGTTTTGTTTTTTATATTATTATTTTCTCAACGAGAGACATCAATTGGTGTACTTTTACAAGGTGTCAACATATCGTAATATTTTTTTATGATGAAATTATGGAATGATAAGATCTGATGTCAATTCACATGTAATAACAACAGTAACAAAAAAAAGTGAAAGCAAAAAGTGAAATCGTTGAAAGAGATATATAGAAATAGAATAATAATGTAATAATTGAGCCAAACCAAACCTGCAG
Organism: Cicer judaicum; assembly: GCA_037974835.1. Taxonomy (NCBI): domain Eukaryota; kingdom Viridiplantae; phylum Streptophyta; class Magnoliopsida; order Fabales; family Fabaceae; genus Cicer; species Cicer judaicum. The sequence continues at coordinate 2,922,574 of JBBPBS010000633.1, read as the reverse complement.
CGGGAAGAGCGAGAGCTCCCGAAATCCAGGAAGCAGTGGATCCATTTTCAGAACCGGTTCTTCCGTAATTTGAAGCAAACAACGGAAGTTTTGTGATAGATGAGACTGCTGCAGCAGCCGCAACGGCGCGTCCTTCTGTGAAAATAATGAAGATTTTGTCAAAACAATAAGAATCTAAAAATATTTGGCACAGCTTGATTAATAAACATCAAAAGACATTATGATAACTTAAAATTGAATCTGAAAACAGAGAATAGAGAGAGAGTGAAACTTACGCGAGTGGAAAGAAGCGGAGAGAAGGGACCTCGCGGCTCTGGAAGCGGATTTGCAGAGATGTGAGGCCATCGTAATGAGTCGAATGTAACGGCGATGTGATGTGATGTGATGTGATGAGAAATGTGATTGGTAATGTTAGGCTCTCTTCACTTCTCAGTTCTCACCTTGCCTGCTCTTCACTCTTATTTATTCCTATTATTTTTTACAATTTCATCCTTTCTTTTCTCTTCATTTCGATTTTGGCCTTATTGAAATTTAATATTTACAAAATCAGATATGTACATTTCTTTTATAAGCAAACATATTTAGATGAATTGACACCATTCATTTATAAATTATCTAACAACATTAATTTAATCTTCATTGTAAATGATTTTTTTTATAATGAAAATTTATATGGTAAATAAATGTATGATAACCGTAATGATATTTAATATATTGTAATTTAAATTCAAAATACATTTTATATATATATCAACATTTTGTCATGTTAGTTTTTAATATCAACATCCACGTTAAAGTCAGTCACGAATTTCATACGGTAACTACTAATTATTGTTACATAGTATAAAATTAAGTTGAAGAGGTAATGATACTTCGAATATTAAATTACGTATTGTTTATATTTATAAAAAAAATTACATATTTGTTTTTATTTTTAATAGATGAAATCATCATAACTTACAAATCTTAAACTTAATTTTAAGATAACATTTACATGTACAATATTAAGTTTCAATATAAAACCAAAGTACAATTGTCCAAATAGTAAATAATTAATGTAACATAAACTAGTGTTAGTAATTTGATACCTGAATTTTCTATATGAAAAAAAAATTATTGAGAAGAGGAGAAATCACCCTACTAAATCTTCAACAAAGATTATCTAAGAATTTTATGGTTAAAATAGTAATTATCAACAAAGATTATCTAAGAATTTTATGGTTAAAATAGTAATTATTATATCAACGTAGTGTGACACAAAGACAGATGATTCGTTTATATTCTACAATACGTTACGTGAGAAGGTATATCGCTATGAGATAGATGTACATTTTTTTTATTTTGTAATTCTCACGATCTATCTGCAAAAATCTATATTATCATATCATTAATCATTGCATTTTCACATTGCATCATATAAATCAATAATTTATTTTTTCAGTACAAAAATTTATATTATCAATTTGTCGTGTAAACCTCTCATAATGTTTTCACATAACATTACATCATTTAAAATCCCACAAATCAATAATTTATTATCTCTACACAAATTTGTATAGCCATTTCATGTATACTACCTTTATATAACTTGATCTCTCAAATTGATAATTTAATGTGTTCATTGTGTGTGGAAATGTTCTTAAAGATTCTTGTGTGTGAGTTGATTTAAATAGCTTAGATTTAAGGTCCAAAGTACATTTATTTATGTAAAAGACACATACGAAAGTAACTCTTGTAAGAGATAGAATGCTTAATGAATAACTTTTTTTTTTAACTATAAAATTTTATCATTTCAAATCATTGAATATTTTAATACTATCTTAATTATCATACCACTAAAATGTTAGATAAATAAAATATTATTGGATATATAATTTTAAAATTTGATATTTTAATTGTAATTTGAAAAAAATATATTAAATATTGAATTAAAGTTATTTGTTGAAGTATCAAATATGTTAAATTCGAATAAAAGATAAATAAATATCAATGCTCAAATACTCTCGATTGATTCAATATCAAGTAAAGTTGTCAATGATATGGTTATGCCTTTTCAAATTGATTGAAGAGTGGTTGATGTTGATATAGAATGCAAAAAGAAGATGCTATAAAGAAGATAAAAGAGAAAAGTTATTGGGGGAAGCCTCTACAATAATCGTTTGATTAAATGCATGCGTTGGTCCTAGGCATTTATGTAAGTAAATATATAGGTAATACTAATAACCCCACCGATCAAGATCAAAGCCACTTCGTTTGTGGATTTCATGTGATACACATCACATAATTACAACGAGCATGTGAAAATCTCGATATCAATTCCGCGGAATGAATTATTAAATACCAACTTTTTCAATGGCCTAGCTAATTCCTCCCTAAGCAGATCTAAAAGAGGAAAGAACAAGTTAGTTTGGACGTGAAGCACAAGCTAAAATTATGCTCTTCGTGTGGGGAGTAACTAGAGAAAATGCAATTTATAGTAAAAAAAGTATTTTATAAAAGTTGCCAAAAGTTAGTGATAATGAATAAACTAATTTGTAATTGAAAGCTTATAACTATCAAAGTTATTTTAATATTGATTTTCTGACTATATTAAAAGTCCGTTTATTCATTAAAACTATCACAGTTGCTATTTAAACACTGTTAACAAAAAAAAAATCAATTTAAACATAGACTAAAAGCCCGTTTGTTATGGTTTTATGTATTATAAAAAAACATTTGACATGCAATAATTTATAAATTATTTTTATAGATTCTTAAAAAACAAAATTTATTTTGTACTTGTTTATTTACCATAAAGAAAATCACTTTAATAACTCAACTATCAAAAATGATTTTCATGATAATCTATGTTTTATTTACTTACAAAATAACCTACTCTAAAGTTTTAAAAAATTAAACAGATAAAATAAACTCCCATAACAAGTATCCCACTTGCTTCAACTATTCACATCTCTTTTTCCTAAACCTTGGGAGTTTTAGAACCCCAAGATACATTTAACATTTTTCTTTCGAATATATTCTTAAATATAATTTTCGTAATTTCCTTTTTACAAGGTTAATGATTTAGAATCAAAGTATTTTGATATAGTTACATACATCAATCAAGAGGTTTCTTACTTATGTGCAAATATCTTAAACCATCCAAGTATTGAAATAGAAGGAGTGTTAAAATTTTCACTTTTAATAATGATCGATATATCGTACTTTTAAAGAGTTTTCAAAATTGTATTCTTCAATTTCAAGATGAATGTGGAATTTCTAAGAATAATTATTTGATGTGTATTTACCTCTAATAACTCTTTCCTAAAATTCATCAGGAATCTCTTAATTCACCAAATGTGCTATACTTATAAAGGGACTTTAAAATAATTATTTGATGTGCCGTTAACTTCAATAACTCTCCTTTTTTAGTTTTAATAATTCCAATTGATATTTCCAAAAGAACCAAGGTGATCATAGAAGTTTCGGGACAGTGTCATATTTACAAAGTGGTTTAGATTTCATGCCCACTAAAACTCATCAATCGTGTTACATCTCAATCTAACCATTAGGAACAGATCTATCAGATTCTAATTTGGTGTAACTTTGTAAAGCTGATAACCAAGAGTCCACCTGCAAGAATAAAAATACAGGGAGACTATATCACTTGAGTAATGACATATGTGATGGAAGACATTATATTTAGAAGTTTTCAAAATCAAAATGACTTGAGTAATGCAATTTATTTAGAATTTGTTCATCCAATTGTTTTTGGAATAGAATTTGTCCATCTTGTGAAACTGAAATTTAATAATAATAACTGCAACTAAGAATCAAATTATCTTAACTTGGACACACCTGCATCATAGAATTGCTTGAGCACTCATAGCGAAACCCATGGCGAGTTAAAATATAAAAGGCGTAATGAGTATCATCACCTTCACGCTTAAAACACGGCAATCTCTCTACTTCAACAATATCAGATAGAAGGGTTGAGTCCTGAGGACTTATATCTGCAATTTTTCCATTTATAAGTAAACAGGTATTAATGCCCTGTAACCATGTATATTTTTTTCTCTAAGATATTAATAAAAAGAAACTTTGGCCTTTGCTACATAGTTTAAGCATCTGGAGAGTTAACTCATAGCATACAAAATGGCCAATAAACATTTTCAGAGTTAAAGAAATGAATAGTCATTCCATCATTTTTGCGACGAATTATCAACTTCTATCATTGTAAGGAACACTTATTCCCCTGAATATGCTTATTTTCATTCAATTAATCCAACCAAATATGACCCACTGAGAGTCACTGACCCATTCCAATTCCATTTGCTACAACTAGATGTGTACCGAGTTACTCATAAAATACAGCAGCAACAATGACAAAAGTCTTTTTCCCTTAGGTTGGCTACATGGATCAAATGACATAATATCCTAATGTAAATCATGCTAAAGACAAATCATTTTTATACTCGTCTTAATCAGGCTTCTATATGTATTTTTCACACAAGAACAAACCACTAGTTGTAAGATTCTACTATTTTTCACAATGGGGGCTACACAAACTTTCTCTACAATGCATAGTTAATGTTGTCTTTTATCCCCCTTCCACCCATAGTCAAATTCTCATATTTGCAATACTGAGCTTTTTCCTATATCTCTACTAAGCTACTTATTAATAAACAAAGCAGTACTGGAACACCACTAACTGCATTACCTGTACACAACAAATATAAGAATATACATGCACCATGGAGAACGACAAAGCGGGGAAGCCAGTCATCTACTTCAGTATCATCTATAGGTGAGGGTTCTCCCGGAAGTGCTTCCCATCTCTATACAGAAAGATCAAAAGACATAATGTCAACTTGTTTGGTAAAATAAAATAATTAAGCAGAAACCAATGAAAAACAAATTAATGCAGGGCTGGACAGTCCGTACAGTTCTAATGTGTAAATAGCCAGATAAACGAGCCGACCGCAGAACTTCATCAATATGTTCCAACCTGTGTAAAACAAAACTAATTTAACAAAAACACATATTGAGGAAAATACATTGATTTATTGAATTTCCCAGCAAAAGGAGAGGCTTGGATAGATATAAAACAGTAAATTTCCTTTGGTTCTCAATATAGTAATTTCAACTTCAAAGATAACTAATGTATAGCTGTCTAACACATTAAGAAGAATAGCTAGTAAGGAGTGAAGTGGATAACAAAGAAGAAAACAAGGAAACTGAAACTCATTTTATTCTAGGGGTCTGTTTGGACTTAGGATTGACTTATGTAAGCTTATCTACTAACAAAACATTTGTGAGACTACTTGGGAGAGCTTATGAAAACAACTTATGACATGTCCGTAAGCTGTTTTTAGCTTATTTCCGTAAGCTCTCCAGTATAGCCTATGAAAACAGTTTGACAATATTTTATCTTTAGTTAAAGAAATAGCTTATACATATTGTACTTAGGCTATAAACATTTAATTAAGTTGTTTATTACGCAAAAACTTGCTCGTGTCTATGCTCCAAATCTAATGCTAGCACCTAACTCCTAACTTTGCTTCTTTAATTCAGTACACAGTAAATTAGAGAGATAGACAAACACAAGAATGATGGCAACCTAAAGAAAACTACTAATTAATGAACATTTCCATTACATTATGACACCAAATCCCTAAAATAGTTCAAAATTGTAGATCACTCACTGAGCTTTCAAATGAGCTTCCCTCTCCTCTAAATCAGCAAGCTCTTGTCGAAGTGATTCTACCTCTGCAGCTGTTAGCTCAACCTACACAATGTAAGTTTGTATAGTTAGGAGACAACAAAACCTTCACCAATGACAATCGATCGAAATTGCAAAAGTTGCTAGAATCAAACCTTTTCCTGACCTCCGGTATCGGACCTCCATGACAGTCTTCGTAGAGTAAACAAGTTCAACATGAAATTTGCCGTAAATTTTCTTCGAGTCCACAGGTGGAGCGAGGTCCTAAACTAAGCTAAATTGAGAAATTCACTTCAAATAAACTCAAACTCTCTGAATAACTTTTTTTATGTTCCTTTTTTAACCAGCAAAGAATACCTTAAAGATTGATCAGTAGTTCCAGGTCGTTGAGTAGTACTAGTAGATTCTATAGTTGATGTTGTTGGAATTTGAAAGTGATCAGGGATGATTTTTAATTTTGCTGGACAATCATCCATGAACTCAAATTTCTTTACTAATGATATATGTGGAGAATGGTTTATCCTGAAACAGTAACAATACCAAATTGGCCTCACTTCCCATAAAACAAATATTTATTAAAAACAAAAACAAAAACAAAAACTCAAACCTAACAAGCAGTGAATATCGGAAGCAACTTAGAAAGACAAGTATTAAACTAGATCAAATCGTAAGATAAAATAACTATTAATTAAGAAAAAAAATATAGATCAATTAATAAAATTGAGCACGTGGCAAGAAATAATTAATAGAAAAGAACACGTAATTATGATTATGGTGATGACGATAAGCGAAATATAAAGAATAATTAAAGAGAAGGAAGAAAGATAGGGTTCCATTCCAATTACAATTGGAATGATATACATACCGTGTGACTGGGAAGAAGTAGAAGTAGAAAGTGGCTCGAAGCCCAATACGAGAGTTTTGTGTTCGGTATAGCAGCAGCGATATTCTTTCAGTTTGTTTCTGTTACGGTTACCGTAGAAAGACAATTTTACCCATCCTCTTCACTTCACCACCGGCCCCAACCTACATTCGTGTCGTCATTGACTTCTCTAACACGTTGTTTTTTATCCCAAACAAACACGACAACTAGTGCTTAATGCTAACGAAAACGCCACTGCTTTAAAATAAATAATAAATGGAGTTTTTTTAATTAAATATAATTTACTCCCTTTCTTTGCTTGAGTGATTCTTTTCACCTATTAATTTTTTACTTTTTATTAATAAATAATTAATGAATACACCGAACTGTCATGAGTTATTTAATAGAAATAATTTTTTTTATTTAATGTAAGTGGAATAATTAAATAGACCGTTCATCGTAGAGTAGTGAATATTATATTATTGTTTTTTTTTTAATTTAATTATTTATAAGCATATGACTGACTTAACGATAAGGATTTATAAGTCTTGAGTAATTTATGAAATGCCCAAATTAAACTTTCATGTTATTATTTTAAAGAAAAAAAAAGGTAAAATGAGTTCTATTAAATAGTTATATTGACTGAAATAAAAAAATAACAGAAGAGAACAATTCTCAATGTGAAACCTCCAAACTAAAATAGAAATCTCCTACATTACAACATATTTAAATTTAATATTCTGAATAACTTATCTAATTTTAATATTATAGATAAACTGAAGACTTAATTTTAAATCAAATGTTTTTGTAATACAAGAATTTAGAAGCGTCTCAAAAAACCAAGTGGTTATTGTCACCATCAAGCCATTAGCATCACGAATAAATCTCCAATACATCATTTATTATTCATTGGTTGAGTTGCATCCACGTTAACTTTGTAAAAATGTCTTTCGATGAGAAACCAAGAGAAGGGAAAATAGAGACATGTGCTTGCAACTTTAAAACAAGTGTTCAACATACATTTATGGTCTTTCATGACTCTCCAAATTTTATGGATTATTTCATATATCAAAGTATTTGTCATTAACAGTTGACTTTATTTTTATCATTTCAAAAATACCATATCATATAAAAAGAAGACAAAAAGAAATTCATATCCTTCAAAACAAACATCTAAAAAAGGTTGAAACCATACTTATTTTGATTAAGTGCAATTTTTAAATAGCCATTCAATATCTTCCTCAAACGAACTGTATTTAGAAAGAAAAAACAACTTCAACATCATGTCTTTTAATTGGGCTTGTGGAGACCCTAAAATGCATTGTCCATTTTATCGAATTGAAAGGTTGAAATTTTACTATAATTTTGATTTTTTTTTTTTATAAAACTAAAGAACTAAACTTAGAATTTGAATAGTGTTATCACATTTGAACAATCACTGACGCACCGAATGCATGAATTGCAGCAAGTCGACGTCCCAAAAAAAAACACCTCTTGTGTCCAAAAAATACACCTCTTAACAAGGTTTTTTATTTAGAAACAATTTCACTGACTCTCAAATTTCTACAATGACATACCGTTCTCAAAGTGCACGTTCCAACGACATAAAATGTGTTTATTAAGGCATATATCCAAAATCATATAAAAAAAAGTTTATCCCATTTTCGATAGACTAATGAATCATGAAAATGATACTAAAGGATCCAATTTTCTTCCACTCAAGTTAACAATGTTAGGATTTAAAACATTTTTTTAGTAAACCTGTATATCCTTTACATGTAAATGTGGAAACTAATTGCATCAAATAAATAACTTATTTAAAGGAGTGACAGCATATAATTTTTTAATATGAAACAACCAAAAATCAAACCCAACACAAATGTTTAAGGTAAAAATGTTCAAAGATGTAAAACACGAAAACTTAATTCCCCAAGATTATGTCCATAAGGGGTAGAATCATATTTTACTAATGTTATTGAAGTTCAATCTGGGAGTTTTTTTTAGATAAACCAATGTATCTCTATTTGTAAATATAGAGACTAAACTATCGGAAATTCATTTAAGGGTTTCATTCAACTTTTATCCATATCTTCAATAAAAAAAAGTCTATTTTAAATAAATAAATAAATTGAAGGCGCAAATTTAAAAGAAAGTTGAATTAAAAAAAAAAAAAAGTTTGTTTTTCAAAGATGAAAAACATTTAAGACTAAAATAATTTTTTAAAGGCTAAGGGTGAAATTAATATCAATTAAAGTAATAACAGTTTGGTTTGAAAATGATGAAGAGAGAGGAGGGGAATTTGAAGAAAATCTCCCACTTCAATATATTTTTAAAGAAAATCTCCCACTTCAAATTTGAGGAACAAGTTTGAAAGGGAGGAGGTGGAAAATGAAAGGAAAGAGGGAGAAGAACTTTAATGAAAAAATATGTATTTAAAAATGTCATATGAGTAGGAAGATTGAGAGGGAGAGAGAGAAAATGAAGAGATTAAAAAAAAAAACTCCACTCTACAATTTCTTCCTCCAATATTAACTAAGAGGATTTGAAAGAGAACAAAATGACTTCCAATTTGTAAACTGTCCTAACTAATATATCCTTAGTTATTTATAAATAAATAAATAAAAATTGTCTCTGGCTCTCTGCATGTACTATCCTAACATTCCTCTATTACTAACTGCCTCACTCTAACAGATTTTAAACCTATATTATAATTGTTACAAAAATTTGTTTGGGATAGCTACCTTAATCCACATTAATATATATTTTTTTAGGTCACTATATAGCTGTTTTGAATAGTTAGCAGAGAATAGAGATATTACAAGAGACTAATACAAGTTATGTCTAGATAAATTGGTTAATAAGAGAAGTAATGATTAAATTGGTAGAGTATAGTTTTCAATGTCAATCCTGATTGGATTGCATTATTGACATACAATCAAATCAATAATTTGTTTAAAACATAGTAACACCCAAGTAACAAAAAGAAAAAGGAACCGTCAGTGAACTTTGTTGAATCAGAGCCACAGAAAAAATATTCATGTAGTTTGTTTTCGGAACAATCGATTAGAAGCAGCCACCCAACTGCCAAAAGTACAGAAGTTTCAATTAGTAGTTAGTAATAAGACTAAAAATAAAGAACACCAAGAACAATTTTCATGATGCAATATGAAAAGATTGCACACCTCAGCTATCACAGAAAGGCCAAAGTAAATACGCAAGAGATTCTTATTTACAAAAAACAGAAGTAACCAAGAGAAAAGAAACATGAATGGAATGTTGTCAGTTGCATATCGCAGAGCAACAGCGATTTGTTCAAATTCCACTATGCTATAGCGGCTATTTGACAACAATGCATGAATCTGAAGAAAATACATGTATAGCTCATGCAATTGAAAGGATAGGTAGGATTCTGAACATTTGTTAGTCCATGAATGAGTTAATTTATGAACATAACTAATAACAAGTGTAATCAGGAATGGTGAACGATGTAGCACTAACAAGGAGATTTTACATACCAAAACTGCCTCAATCTCTTCGTTGGTCACTGGAGTTCTTTTGGGCTGAAGAGAGGCCTTTCCTCCTAAAGTTGTTGTTGTTGAAGCATTTGAACTTGAAAAGAATGATAAACTACCACCGCTTGTTGACGGCGAAACATGAGTCTCAGAGGCAGAACCTGCAATGAGATTTCAGTAATTGGAAATTTACTTATGTTCAACCCATAAATAATTTGGGAAACACTCTCTCATTCATCTCAAAATCCAACTATACCAACAAATATTAGCAAACCCCGCCTCATTGGGTAGATTGAATACAAGGATCAACCAATGTTATATAATAATTTATAAGGCTCTATGAAAAGCAGTATTGACAAATAATGCATATAATATCGTAGCAAATTTTGAACAAATAGTTATTGTTTTGTAATATAGTATTTAGTACAAAGTATTACCGAATAGTGGCTCTATAGCACTGTAGTGTAACAAAATTTGAACAAACTGGATACACAATTGTTAATTTTTTATATCAATTTGAAAATGGGCTGAGATATGAGAAACTAAACTAGTGCTTCATCATTAGCTTCTGTCTACATTAATTTGTTGCTGAAATAACCTCATGTCAATTGCTGATATCTTTATAATGTCTCACTTTCATTACCTCTTTACACCTTTTTCTTTCTTTTCGTGCAATTTAGGTGCAGACACCTTCTGGTATGGCTCGTACTCACAGATTTGCAACTGAGACAGTTGACCTGCCAGCACAAGAAGGCGAAAGGGTAACTGTTGTCGAGGCAGCTCCATCAAATGTATATAGAAAGCTGGGGCCCTTTAAAGTCAGTTCAAGGACCCCAGATTTCTATCCTGGTGAGGCTATGTGCATAACAAACCACAAAGATGGACGGGAATCACGCCTTGTAAGAGCCCCTAGAAAAGATGAAAGTTCATCATTACTTAAACCCTCCATCCTCTTTCCACTTCTTGCTTTGTTTGCCACCGGTGATGCTGCCTCTGGATTTATTGACCCCAGCCTGCCTCAATTCCTATCAGTTGTTGCAGTTTCATCTCTTGCTGTTGGCTCTGCATTGAATTCCTTTGTTTTACCCCAGCTTAATCAGGTACTATAGTTAATTCATCACTTCTTTTCCCATTGAGGGATTCTAATTTATCTTCTCTTCATCCAACTTACATTTGCTTCTCAAAAGAAGCATTCTTCTCTTGACAATGCATTATAATTTTATTTTCCTCTCAAAAATGAACTTTGAAGATATAGTTATTTGTTCTGTATCACTTTCAGTAATTAAAACTTCCTATTCACAACAGAAGGGTTTGTGCCTTGTTTCATTACTGCACATCCATGAATGCAGACATTTAAAAGCAGGAAAGAAGGCAATTCTTATAATTCCTCTCTGATAATGACTTGCTGCCTCCTTTATTCACTGTTCACACAGGAAGCAATTGTGGATCCCAAAAAATTAAGACATACTAAGTTCATATACATTTGTTTATGATTACAGCTTCCGCAAGGGTCGGTGGAAGTAATTGCTATCAAACAACGTCTTTTATCTCAATATGACGTGCTTCAGTCTCGCATCAATGATCTAAAAGAAGCTGCTGAAAAAGAGGTGTGCATTTTGCATGATTTGTAACTAGCATGGTGATGTTCAACCTTTATTTACTTATTTTTGGGGAAGGGAGCGGTTACATTTCCAGTGTGACATTTTTAGCAGTTTATCTATCCTAATGTTCAACCTCTTATATATCTCAAACAAGAGTTATTCTTTTGGAGAACTTCACTTCATTAAGGGAGAAGTGCGTCATCTCATATGTGCATTCTATCTAATAAATTCCCTCTGTGATAGAGTTCCTTTTAATACAAGAATGTTACATTGTTGAAGACAAAAATCAAAAAGCTTTTAATATAGTCCTTTATGTGACAACTAACATACCCTAATAAATGATAATATGCGTACATAAACCACTCTTAACTACCCAGCATTTTCACATAAATGTTGCTCTGTATACCTTTCTTACTAAGAAGGAAAGACATAATGTCATAGGGGGTCAAATTTGTATGAAATCTGAGGCATAATGCTGCTGTTAGTGCTCTAGATTAAAAGTAGCCTGATTGAAATGAAGTATTTGAATTGTATGTAATAACCTAATTGTTGGTTGCTGATAGAAAAACTTTAAAATGTCATATTATCCTTAGGAAATTACTAGAGCAAAATTGAGTGGTTTTATATCTTATTTCCCATAACGAGAGTAAGAGTGTACGAAAATGGTTTTTGAAGATAATAGTTTCTTTCCTCTCTTTCTATTGAAACATACCTGTAGTTCGAGTTTTATAATTTGATTAATTTATTTTTTTGTAGGTTTGGATGTTAGCCCGGATGTGCCAACTTGAGAATAAAATTTCAGCTGTTGGAGAACCTTCTTATCGGTGAATTGCTATAACATCATAAATTTTGGTTTCTAGTATATCTGATGAAATAATATATTTCTCTGATGTCCTCAAGTTCGTTAATTGTCTGGCTCCTCGTACTTTGGTCTTGTCTGAAGTTACCATTATCAATTTATTCATATCTAGGACTCGGAGAAGTAAAGTCAAAAGGGTCCGAGAGAGCCTGCAAAACTCCCTCCGCGGACGAATTGAATTGATAGCCAGCTATGCTAGGGTATGTTTTCTTCAAAAAGTGTGAACTTCCTTAGAAATACCAACAACAAAAAATAGTTCACCTGGTTGCTTTTGTATATTGATTTAAATCACTAAATGAGTATTGAGTGTTCTTTGGTCAGATTTCCTCAATGATTGAAATTGAAGTGGAGATGGAAACTGATGTTCTTGCTGCTGAAACTACTACTGATGTGGTAAACCACTTAATCATATTTTCTTTTGTGTCGTGAAATCTCGCTATAAAAGTCTGATTACTTAGCTGAGAGTGTTCTTGTTTTGCAGGATGGTATCACAGAACAGATAGAACAAAACATGGAACTTGAAAAATTAGAGGAGGTATATTCTCCTAAAATGCAAGCCTATGATCTGGCATTGCTGTCATGAACATGGCCAATTTCTTTCACCAGATCTTGCAAAATAATTCCTACCAAAATTTAATAAATTTCGTAGACTACCTAGCGGAAAGCCAACAACTAAACAACTTATGTTCTTGATTTTTTTTTATCTAAGATTCTGAATGTCTAGCCAAGAAATTAAGATATCTCTCCTTAATTTATGAGAGACTAATAATTCCTAATACCGAACCTTAATGTTTTAATCTCAACTGGGTATTCCTATGAGAGACTAATAATTCCTAATACCGAACCTTAATAGAGAGTTTGTTTAGAATAGAATCGGTATATAACAACATAGCATCGCAATATATATAATAGAAACTAGGGCTACATAACGATGAATGAAATACTAAAAGTCCTCCAAGAAATTGGAGAAAAATAAAAGGGAAATTGATGAGAGAGAGAGAGAGGAACGAACCAGAGGATTTATGGTGCCTGTTGGGGAACTTGATGCGAGGGATTCTCTTCAAAGCGTGAGCACCTCCACCCATCGTTGTTGAAAGTTGAAACAAGACAAAACAAAACTGTGATTTCAGAATCGAACACAAACACAACACAACACACACCTCTCGAAAATGTCCTTTGTAAAGCTCCAATTATATTATTATAGGAAACGGATGCCTTAAACCTACATTTATTTTTTTACAAAAACTAATAACCCTACACCATTATAAAAATTCAAAAGTGAAAAAAAAAAAAAAAAGAAGATATTTTTCTATTATATTTCTCTTTTCAAATTTTTCATTTTAATATATCTTTATTTCACGACTTATATACAAAATAGACGGAGATGCGACAAGGAAATTCTTTTTCTCCTTTAAAAGATTGTATCATTGGAATTCTGGTGTGCATTGTCTTGTTTTGTTGACAATTCAACAAATGTTAAATTAATTAAAAAATTATATTATATTAATCAAATCAAATCAAATATATTAAATAAAAAAATGCATAAAAGTTGATGAGGATTGAGTAGATATCACAAAGAAAATAAAATATTGTAATATTTAATAATTTTCTCTTATTATATTGTAAAAAAAATAGCAACTTTATTTTATTTTTAACTAATTCTCTCTTATTTTATTATTAATTTTATTTGATAATAAAATTAACTACTCTTCCTATTTTGTAAGTTGGATATCTTATATTTTACGATTAATATATTTATTAAAATATAAATTAATATATATGATTGTTTAAAAATAAAATACATGTTAAAATAAGTTGTATAGATATAATTATTGAATTATAATCAAGTAACT
>JBBPBS010000633.1:2893894-2906729 GCA_037974835.1 Cicer judaicum | reverse complement strand
TTTCTATTTATTTATAATATATATCATATATTTATTTACATCCTAATAAATAAAATATAATTATTTATTTACTTGTGAATTTTTTAAACCTTATATAGTTTATTGAATAGTATCAATAGATAATTTTAAATATAAAATTATACTTAATTATTTATTTAATTTTTTAATATTTATTTATTTATTAATTTACTATATTTAAAATAAAATAAAATATTTTTTAAAATAATTAACAAGTAATTGTTTATGATAATAATTTTATTATTTAAATATAATATATATTACATTATATTATATTCAATGTAAAATAGGAGAAGATAAGAACATATTCGATGGAACACTTTCATTGGACTTTGATATCTTTTACTTGCTCGGTACCTATTCATAACACTATGACATTTACTTCGTACATATATTAAAAAAAATAAGCAAGTAATGTAATTAATATGTATAATTTATGTTGATTGTTAGTATGCATTTAAAGTTTTTTTTTGAAATAATTTAGTAATATTAATAGAATGTATTTCAGAAAAAAGTAATCAATATATTTAGAAATTTGCAAAAAGAACTCTGATGTTTAGGAACAAATAAAATGTGTCAAAAGCGTCTTTAGTGAAATATAATAACTAGCTAACAAGTTAATACGTCTAAACTAACATTATCCAGCATAACAGATCTACACTGCCGACCAAACCTTTAAATCACTCAATTATATATAATTTTTTAAAGCCTATTAAATTAAATTAAAATATTGTAGATTTAATACTATTAAATTTTTAAGCTTTATCTTTTAAGTATATTTTGAAATAAGGTTTTTTTTAATAATTCCAATTGAGAGTTTAATCCTTATGTACATTAATTTAAGAAGATTTAAACTACCATCATATCACAATTATTTATGAAATATTTTAAATATAATTTTAGTAAAACTAAGATATTTATACTAATCAAACAATTGTAATTGACTAACAATATAAAATCTTTTTATAGTGACAATGTATGTAAATTAAATTCTTTAATTAAAATTTTAATTTCAATAATAACAATAATTTATTTAATTATTAGGATTAAAATAAAATAAAAATATATATTAAAACTCTTAATTTAATTAATTTTAATAAATACTATAATAATATTTATGTGCACAAATTAAATAAATTATTAATCAAAATTATAGTACACGTACACACGGTTTTTTACCACGGTAGAGCTTGTTATTTTTTTATATGTGTTGTTTGAAGTGTGTACGCTAGAAGTTTGAAAATAAGTTTGTGATTTTTGGAAAAGAAGTTGTCCTTAGAAATAACTAATAATGGTTAATTCAAAAACATATCATATATATTGACCAATAGTCTAAGCTTTAACCCAATTTCCATGGAAACCGCGTTGTGTTACTCATTATTCGTATCACACCTTTCTATTTTAAGGTGTCGTGATTTGTTGATATTATTCAATAGAGACAGAAGAAGAAAAGGAATTGAAAAATAATCATTACGGTGACTTTTTTTTTCAGTACAAAAATAAAGAATTTTAACCCCACACAAGATTCATTGAAGAAAATATTTCATGTATACTCAAACAATATAATTGCTGAAAATTAAAGAATGTTGTAGTAGCAGCAACGTTAACATTACCCTCAGCTTTCTTATGGAGTAATTGAACGAGCATTGGGTTAGAATCAATGACTTTAGCCTTTAAAATTGGAGTGCTCCTATTTTAATAGAAATTAATAAATTAACTATATTTTTTGAATCGAATATCTATTTATTGACTTTTACAATTAAAAAATAACATTTAATTGTTTATAAGTATTATATTAACTTTTACATTTTATCATAAAAATATTAACTATCACTATTATGAATAATAAAAATTCTGAAATAAATAAATAAAGTTTATTTTGATAATATTTTTGGTAAATATTTAATTATCATAATTATATAAATGATATGAAATATTTTTTTTAAAAACAAAATATATAATTATTAATTTTTTAAAGATCAAATGTAGATGTCGAATTGACTCATATATCTTAGAAATTTGTACTAAATATCAATTTTGTCCATTTAACTTTAAAACATCAATTAATTTGACACTTTTCTTTTTTAAATTTAGCACCATAACTTTAAAAGATTTATATTTATTTTGATGTAAAAAACAATTAAGTCAATTTTAATTGGTAGGCCTTTCAATGGTTTCTAAAATGTTTTCTAAAAAGATATATTAATAGACAAATTAAATTGATTTATATACTTCAATTTAATAAACTAATTTATTGTTTCATAAATTTGAATGACTAAAGTGTTCACTCTTACATTTTTAGGGGTTCAAATGTTGATTTAATTGAACCTTGTATATAATATTTTTCATATATATTGCACTTAGGGGTGGGAATAGGTGAAATGCCTGAGTTTAATCTACAATTTATTTTTTTGGCCTAAGTCTGACTTATGGCCTATGACTTATGGTCTGTAAGCCTTTTTAAAAGCCTTTTTAAAACATCCATTATTACCTTTTAAACAAATAAGGAACAACTGAATGATTGACTAATTGAACGATTACCGAATATGGGACAATAACTAAATATGGAATGATTACTAAGTGATTGTCTAATTGATAGAATTTAAAATAGAAAATAATATTAATAAATAATATATATATGCTGTCAGACCTAATAGGTTTTTTTTATAAGTCTGAGGTTGACCTATTTAAATAAATAGGCTTTAAAAACAGTATAAACTTAACCTTTTTATTAAATAGGTCAGGTCAGACCATAAGTAGGTCAGACCATAGACCCCTACGGACGGCCTAGCCTATTCCCATTCCTAATTGCACTTCTAGACCATCTATGTAACTCAACACTAAACATGCCCGCATAACTCAATTCAAGGGTCAAAAAATGACTTTATCTTGCTCTTCTTCATCGTGAGGAAGTTGATGGTTTTATCTTCACTGCAAAACCTAAATGGCTAAAATCACTATTAAAAATGAGTGTTTTTTTTAAAGTGAGATTATTTATAAATGTAAAATAATATGATAAAATTTTGATTCTCACACATCTTTTATGATTTTTAAAATATACCATAAAGTTAACTTTTAATTGTTGTCTTTCAAAATTATTTTAATGTATCCTTTAAACTGTAAAAAAAATCATAAAATTAGTGACATAGTCTATAATTGAACTATTGACTGAAGACACAAAACTTTATATTTTACCAACATAGCTAACATATAACTCTTAGTAAATTTATAACATAGTTAATAATATCATAAATTATTTAATTTAGAGTTTTTTTCTATATAAATCTTTTTGTTAAATAAACTTTTTCTTTGAGGACTGAAGATCTTATCTTGCCTTAGTCTTTGGGTTGATCATGACACTATAAAATTAAATAATTAAAATAAATTTAATTCATATACATGTTAAGATTAAAAAAAAAAATAGACTATCAATCAAACATAATTATTAAAATTATTTGACTTTAATTATAACTTTTTATAATTAATCAGTCGACATGCCAATCATTTTAAATTCATAGTATATACCGATTAACCTCTAATAAAACTAAACAAAACCTTGGAGTGAATGTACATATGTCCCTTTCTTGAACTGGCCTAAATTCATTGGCAGCCCAGGTGTTATATTATCCTCACACGTGTGAGATTATCAATAAAAATAAAGCCCTCAAATTAAAAACCTACAAGGCTAATATATTGACCCCTTCATTTTTGATACAGTTCTTATTTTTAATATTAGTATCTAGATGTTGATAACATGCCCGATTCTTATTTTTTCTCTTTAAAATATTGGGCTTGGATAAAGAAAAATTCAAAATATTCGGTTAAATAATTTTAATTATCTGGAAAACTAAGTATCAAAGAATTTAAAACTTTAATATAACAAATTTATTCTTTTCTTACAAATATTGTAAATTTTATTTCATTAATTAGTGTATATCTTGAGCACACCTGGAGAGAAGAGAACATGTTATAGTCAATCTTAATTCCTGACTAACAAATCATTGACTTGACTAAAATTTTGGCTTGATTACATAGGTCATTTATTAGCTAACAAAATTTCCATGGTAAATTAATCCACACAATTAATTATTATTATGTTTGTGTGACCCAATTGACACTTCTCAAACGCTTGCGTTCAAAATCACTATATAAATCGTTATTGCATTCTCCATTTTGCCTCAACATTACAACAACATTAACAAATCCTCCCAAGTTTCCAATCTTATACACCTTTCGTTCATTCCTTTGATAAAATACTCAAAACTATATATCTAGTAAAACAAAAAAAAGTTGCACCATGTTTGGTTGCCTTAAAATAGGAGCATCATCACATAAAGAGGTAAAATTAATAGAGCCACTAAAAGCAACAAAAGCTGTAGACAAATATGAATTAACGAAAAAGCAAACACTAGTGAAGAAAAGGGTTCGATTTGCGGATTCAGAACCTACCATTTTGGGAGAAGAAAAAGAATTTGAAAAAAGAAGATGTATTAGTAATGAATTAGGAGAAAAAGAAGGAATTAGAGTGAAGATCAAATTAACAAAGGAAGAAGCTGCTATATTATTATCAAAATGCAATGGGAGAGTTCTTGAATTGAAGGATGTTGCTCGTGAGCTTTTGTCAATTTCAGGTGACCGAGTCAGCATTATGTCCACTCTTGCAAACAATTTTTAAGGTTGTATATTTATTTGTTCATATTAATGATTTTTTTATTAGTGAATTTGTTTGGGAAGAGGATTTTGTAAGTAGCTACAAATATAACACTTCTTTTGTGTTTCAACCTTTTATCACTAGATCAGTATTTCTTTTGGGACTAATTAGTTGATTCTAATTTGTTTTCATGTAAAAAAAACATAGTTCAACTAATTAAGCGTGATATTATAATGTTCTAAATTATCAGACACATGTAATTAAATTCGTGAATCGTATCACGTTAGCAATCACTGTATATAATCAACAAATTGATCAAAGTTTTAAAATTGAAATAGAGAGGCTAAGGTTTCGTTGTATAGAAAAGGTTAAGGTTTCTAAGACCATGGACAATGCTTCAAAAAAAATAAGACCATGCACAATGCTTAAACGTGTACGCTATGGTTGATTTATAATTTTTTAATTTTATTACTTTATCGATAACCAATAAGATAACTCATTTGATTTGAATTGTATGGTAAAATTAGTTGTTGAACTAATTTAAAAATATAAAATAACGTAAAAATATATATTTAATTAATATTTTAAAAAAGTTAATTAAGATAATAAAGATAAAAATAGAAGAAAAAACAAAATGTTGTAAGTTATAAGTTTAAACAGTGTTTCAAATAGTTTGTAAAAAAACATTATAAGTATTGAAAAAAACATATAACCTTGTGAGAAAAAAAAGTTATCAAACATGACTTTTAATTTTTAGGATATAAATTATTTGCTATAAACTTATTTTTTGTGTTTTGAAACAAACTCTAAACGAATTGTATCAACATTTCTATTTCATAATATTTTAACAACACGCTTATTTTAACACAATTTATTAAATAGAGTCAAAAAATAAAATGAGAAAAAAGGTGTTTGTATTTTCACATTTCTTAATAATTAAACACCCAAATTTATTCCTCCAAAATGGAATGCGTATTTAAGCTAAATGTTAAATAGAAGAAGCAGCTCATGTTGTGGATGATCTAAAAAATATTCCACGAACTAACGGTAATCTATAAAATAAAAATATTTTTTCAGATAGTGATAGAGTTGTAAATATTGAACTTAAAATTTATTACAAATTAGATGAAATTTAGTTGTTCACAAATAAACCTAAAGAATATACTTAAACCAAACTACAGAAATATTAATTTCTCCGAGTAAAAAGGGATTAAGTGGAGTTGTATTCTGCACAAGGAGTAGTGGATATATGTACTCAAAATCAATTCAAGATTTATATACTGTCTTACTATTTGATTGATTCCATTCTATACTAGTTTTCAAATATCCCAATGTTTCCATTTAGTATTGGGTTTTCAGGATTTTTGGTCTATTTCATCTTTTATGTAAGGACCTATTTGTTGTGTTGATTAATTCATAATGAAATCCAACCAATTATGGAAAGAAAAAAAAGCTCTATAGAGAAGAATCATAAAATGTATTCCTTCTATTTTATAATAATTGATCTATTTAAACAAAAAAATGTGTCTTACTTTTAATCAATGTAGTTTTTTCCTCACGTTTCTCCTCTCCACCTTTAAAACCATTGTTTTTCTTTTAAACTATCTCCTATCAAATCAAATGCTACAAATGGACTACACTATAATGTTACGAGAGAGAATATGCTCTCGTGTTAGTT
Source organism: Cicer judaicum (assembly GCA_037974835.1). Taxonomy (NCBI): domain Eukaryota; kingdom Viridiplantae; phylum Streptophyta; class Magnoliopsida; order Fabales; family Fabaceae; genus Cicer; species Cicer judaicum. Next base: position 2,900,382 of record JBBPBS010000633.1, on the reverse strand, counting down.
TTATAAAAATGAAATTGTGTGAGTTTGTGCATCAACTTAACCAATTGCAAACATCTAAATTGTCTTCACATTAATCACTCTCCTCACTCACAAAACTCGCTATTGGTAGTCTAACACTGCATTAGAGGATCCATGTTCTGTAATAATTTCATCATAACAAATAGCAATATAACATTTATACAAGGAAAAATAGCAATAGATATAAAAATTAATGGCGCATATATACCTTACTTTTTATAAAATGCTTAAAAAGCTAATTTAATTATCTTTTTATAAAATACTTAAAAAGCTAATATAATTATTACAAGTTAATTAAAAACAAATACTAGCTAGTATATATATGTATATATATATATATTTTTACCAAAAAAACAAACAGATATATTTTTATAAAGTAGTATATATTAATAGTCCAATGTTTGACCGTTGAATGCATTTATAAAATCTGAAACAAAAAAAAAACAATGGAATTCTAGAATGAGTCAAATAAAAAAACGAGGGCTCCGTGTTTATTTTGTTGTTTTGAATTCTCCATCCATGAGAATTAGAACATCACATTCTTTATCAAATCCACCATAGTAATAAAATTAACTAAAATGACTACTTTACCATCTTTAATTTCCCTATTCATCCTCATCTCAACAACTAAAAGCGACAAGTTCACGCATGAAACAACATCATGCGAAACCTTTGGTCTTCCAATTCGATTCCCCTTTTCACTAAACCAATCAAATCAAACCAATATTCTGTATAGTTACCCAGGCTTCGAACTCTCATGTAGCAATAGAACCACCACCACCTTCAGCGAACCATTACTCACTCTCCCAATAAAATCCGTTGACTTTGTTGTTAAACGCATATCATACGTTGACCAAACAGTTTGGGTCAACGATCCCAAAAAATGTCTCCCAAAACTTTTCATGCTTGATGATAATAATAGTTTTATGTTAAACCTTAAAGATTCACCCTTTCGATTGAGTGATTATTATACTTTTGTTAATTTTTCATTCCTAAATTGTCCTTCAAATTCAACTGTATCATCTATTGTACCTCCCATAAGTTGTTTAAATATAAGCAGTTATGACAACAACGTTAATAATTCGGTTGTGGCTATGATGTCGGATCCTCCTTTTGATACACCATGGAGATCTTCGTGTGAATTTATTTCGTCAGCTTATATACCGGTGAAAGATACGAATTGGTTGTTTTGGAGTGATTATCATTCTAATATACCGTTGCAGTGGGATAATCCTGATTGTAGAAATTGTGAAGCACGTGGAGGACGATGTGGATTTCTTGCTGACTATTCTTTTCGTATTTCATGTTTCGATCTTCCCACCCAAGGTTATATCATCAATTTTATTTCATTTCTTCAATTTTAGGACTATACGTTTTCCTTTCTTCAAATTACTATCCCTTAACTTATTTGAAAACTAAGTAACTCTAACAAGTTAACTAATTTCTAACCACCCATTGAATTACTACTCCTAACATAGTAGATAAATTAGTAGTATTAGTAAAAATATATTTAGAAATAATAATAATAAGTATATCTAATAATTTAAAGCGGGGCTTGTATTTTAAGACAATATTTTTCAAAGAGGCTTATATTTAGGAATAAAAATAATAGTGCTGTTTAATTTTAGTATAATGTTTTAAAATATTTTAGTCCATATTAATTTGACTAGCATTAGAGATTTTTAAGGACTATATTGTTATTTTCTATTTCTTCTTAATGAGATAGATTTTAGTGGTTTTATCTAGAACAATTTGAGTATTTACTCTTATTTCAAATTAATTTATTTTTATAATTTTTCCTTTATTAAATATTTGTATGAGAAAATCAAAAAATTAATTTAGTTTAAAAATCACTTTCTTTTAATTAACTCTATTTTTTTTTCTTAAAAAAAAAAACTACTATAAGTAGAGAATCTGCGCTATAAGTTCTAATGTCCAATGAATCCTTATTAGATGGCTTCTTAATTTTATTTTTATTTTTGAAACACTAACTGTTGTTTGTTTTTCCTTTGTTATTTTGGGGTCTTTATGTAGGTCTTTCAAGGAAAGTAAAGTATGGTTTAAGTATGGGTCTAGTTATACCTTTAGTCATAGGTATCCTTGTGATTACATGGATGCTATGCACCAAGAGAAATAGAGATGATGAAGTACAACGCCAAACAGGCACTGAATTTTCAACCTTTATTATGCCGCACCCCCCAATTCTAGTTATGGGCCTTGATGGGCCAACGATAGAGAGATATCCCAAAACTCAACTTGGTGAAAGTGGAAGATTGCCAAGGCCCAATGACAATATTTGCTCTATATGTCTTTCTGAATATCAACCCAATGAGGTATTGAGGACCATCCCTCAGTGTAATCACTATTTTCATGCAAATTGTATAGATGGATGGCTCAAGACAAAGGCTACTTGCCCTTTGTGTAGAATTTTACCAGAGAGATCTACTTCTTTTCCTTCGGTTATGCCTTTATCTCCAACTTCTTAATAATCGTCATTGTAATTTTAATACTCACAATGAAGTATGTTCGATATACATTAAACCAAATACATCAACTTTATAATTAACTCAACTATCTTTTATATAATTTTATTCATTTAGCAAATTTTATAGAATGTTTTAAAGGCCTGTGGCACTTACGGTATACAACTTAGTGTTTTATACCAAAACAAAAGTAGTCAAAATTGAAATTATGATAGTAAAATGATTGGTCAAAACCTTTCAAATGGTGGTTCTTAACTTTCTTTTGGGTTGGAATGAATTTCATAATAATAAAAAAGATCTGAATAAGTGAATAATGTTGAACTTGGAGTATGATATTGTGGCGATGGTGCAAAACACAAAGTTGTGATTAGGCGGACCAAATGATCAATACATCCCAAAAACAGCTGCAAGGTGGCAGTAATCAACTATGTGTGTTGTGTACTTGACCTTCAAATATACTAAGTATAAAAAAAGTACATCAAAAGTGGAAAATTCTATTATCAATCAAGGTTACAATATGATCAAACATATTATTTCTAGCTTACTTTTTACAAGTAAATCCAAGGGTCAACAAAACATATGATTAGGTGAAATGTCGATTTGGAAGACCGAAAATTTGTGAAAGAAATTTCCAAAGGCCAAGTGTTTGGTGATGGAAACTAGCTTTGAGGTCATAAGTGACTCGCAATAACGTTTTTGGTCCATTCGTATTTTCTTACGTTATTGGTCAATTATTATTGTCCCACATTTCCAGCCAAGTAAGTTCGCTCTTCTATTCTATGAATTGACTTGTGTTGACAATTTACATTTAAATATTGACTTGTAGTGTTCTAGTTTCATTTCTACTCTAATTCCCCTTCACTCGTTTTTACACTTCAATTTTCACTCTTCATTCTCAAATTCTTGAATTAAAATGGCTTCTTCGACTCTAATATACTACTATGTATTTTCTTATGTCTGTATTTTGCACCTTCAAAGTACTAAAGGGGAACAAACAATATGCAAAACTTTATCATGCGGTGACATAGATATTGATTTTCCTTTCGGTTTAAAACAAGGAAATCAAGATAAGCGATGTAGCTATTATCCCTATCCAAGCTTCCAACTTTCATGTGACAACCAAAGCCAAACAATTCTCCACCTCCCAAAAACAAGGAACTTAATCATTAAAAACATCGACTACAAGAACCAAAAAATTCAAGTCAACGACCCCGAAGGTTGTCTTCCAAAACGATTTTTATATGATTGGAACCTTGTAGATTCACCTTTCAAATTAAACCCCGAAATTTATACTAGTAATATTTATAACCTCACGTTCCTTCGTTGCCCCTCAAACATAACCGAATCATTATCTCACTTGCCATTACCAACAACAATTTCTTGTCTAAGCGATAAAGAACATTCGAACTTGTCTTCGGTTGTACTAGTTTCATGGGCACCGCCTATTGATTCAACAACGTTGCCTAGACCGTACGATTGTGAGGTGATATCAACGGCTCTTGTTCCTCTACCGTGGATGGGTATGCCTATGTGGCCTGATCTTTATAGCGATGTTGAGTTGGTTTGGACCGAGCCCAGGTGTGAGAATTGTGCAATTAGTGGCCAAATTTGTGGGTTTTCTAAGGATGAAAAAACCCTTCAACTTGAATGTTTCCATAATCCCTCCAAGGAAGGTATGTTCTTCTTTCTTTTTCTATGGTTGTGATTACTTCCCAACAATACACTCACTTCAACGTTTTTTTTAATCGGTTCTGTGAAGTTGTCTTTGACCTATCAAATTGATGAATTAATAGTTTAAAATTATTTATTATATTTTTATAAGTTTATTTAGATTGTGGTTGAACGGGTAGTTGAAAATTTGGAGGAATTAAAATTTTAAACAATTGAAATGTTTCAATTAAATTTATTTTTAAATTTTGTTGTTTTGATAAAAATAAAATATATTCTTTGAAAATTGAACTATTTTTATAAATTTCAAAAAAATTGGGAGAAAAATGAAAATTAGATTTAGGCCAAAACTGAAATTTTGTAAACATTGATGAACTATTTTGCAATTTTAGGGACTGATTTGAAAAAGTTTAAGAACCAATTTGCAAAAAATAGAAAATATAGGAATTAATATTCAAATTTTAAAATATATAAGGTTAAAGTTGTAATTGAAGTATAGGACCATTTTATTTATTTATATATACTATAAAGTAAAAAGATAATTTAAATTTTTAAGTTTTAATTGGTATTTGAATTTCTTTAAATTTAATTTTGATAAAATATATTAGAAAATTCTTTTATTTAAAAAATTTTCTAAATTTATTATTCAAACAAAGTAATTTGTTTAACGAATTTAAATTCCCTTAAAAAAGTTAGATTTCTTAAAAATAATTATCTGATCCTAAAGCACTTTTATACATATACAATCGGAGAAGTGACTCATGTATTATATTTTTATATATTTTTAATGTTTTAAGAACAACTTATAATATTTAAAGTATTATTTACTATTTTCATACATTACATTATAATGATTACATAAAAACAATAATTATATTTAAATGACTAAATTAAAAATAATCTGTTTTCAAATTTCTAAAATTTTATTGGATATGGTACCTTAATTATGATACTCAACTTCTAATCATTCAACGTCATATTATTTTTTTATTTTAAATTAATTTTACAGAGAACAAGGTAACTTGTAAAATTCCAATGTACCAAATAATGTTTTCTCTTTAATAAGAAGTTGTCTCTAGCATTAATTTATACGACATATTTGATACAGGTATCTCAAGAAGTGGAAAATATGGTATAGCTATAGGAGTGGGAATACCAGGACTGTTGTCCCTAATTGCCTTTTCTTGCTTTATATGTGGAAAGTTCAAGAGGACCCAATTTCATGTACAAAGGAGCACAAATCTTCCTACAGCAACAATATCATTAGAACCACTCCCTTCTTTTGTAATGGGCCTTGATAGGTCCACAATTGAAAAATATCCCAAAACTCTTCTTGGAGAGAGTGGGCGCTTATTGAAGCCCAATGACAATACTTGTTCAATTTGCTTATCTGAATATGAACCCAAAGACACATTGAGGAGTATCCCTGAGTGCAACCATTATTTTCATGTTGCATGCATAGATGAATGGCTCAAAATGAATGGTACATGCCCTTTATGTAGGAATTCACCAGAGGGCTATTCTTCCACGCTTCTCCCTTCTTTTTCTTCGTTATCCTTCTCTTTGTCTCCATTGTCCTCTTCACGATAAATTGGTCCAAATTCAACCAATATATTTTATGTAGATAATTTTTTTTTTTTGAAAAAGAATTGTGAGAAAGTATGTGTATCAGTACCGTTGTAAACTTTTTGCTTTTTGTTTAAAGAAATAAATGAAGACAGGACACTATATTGTTTGAACATATGAAAAAATGAATCACATAATACTATCTATTATCTATTCTTCGTTGCCACCTCACTCTATTTTTTCTACATATACAAACATTTTCCATGTAGGTCGAAAAGCTAAGTCTCCATAGAGTTTCTACTCAGTTTCTAAATTGTTTTTCTCTAAATTATATATATCATTCACTATTTTATATTATATCTCCTATTTAAATATTATTTCTTAACTTTTACTCAAAATTTTTAAATTAATTTCACATTATTATTTTATAACGTCATATTATTATTCATTAAATTTGCTTAAATCTTTTACATTCAATCTACATTACTACTCAATACGTTTTTTTTTTCTCATTAATCAACTTTACATTTCCTCAAAAATCTATTTGATAATATTATTTTAAAATTATTTTATAATTATTTAATAATAATTTATAATTTATATTATTATCAAATTATTTTATAAATTATTTTATTATAAGTATTATTCCATTTATGGTTAGTAATGATTTTAGTAACAACTCATTTCAATTCAATTAGTCATTAATGTCAATCCATTTATAATTACTTTCAATTTATGTCAATCAATTTTTTT
>JBBPBS010000633.1:2881251-2893180 GCA_037974835.1 Cicer judaicum | reverse complement strand
TTTAAGTATCTAAAATTAATTTAAAGTATATGTAAATCTTTAATAAAATAAATTTCGAACTCTTAATGAAATATATTCAGTATTTTTTTTTTTACAACAATTTCCTCATTTTAAACAAATACAAGTACATTATATATTGAAAAATAAATTATTAAACTTAGTACAATTAGTCAAATAATTATTCTATATAATAAGTTTTCATATGAATTTTATAAAATATTTTAAAAATTAAATTAAATGATTTTAATAAATATAATTTTTCTTCATTTTAATTTTTTTTTTATCATATTCTATTATTACAAATTAATAAATAATATTATAAAATAATATTTATAAAATTAATTAATTAATATCCACGGAACGCAATGCACAACATGGGTCTTACTAGCGTAGTTAAAAACAAAATAAATCAGGTCATCAACTAAGGTCTTCGTTGTATCATTCAATGTTTTTTTTTTGTAGATAAGACAAGAAGGAAACAAAAGAGTTCATAATGTAAGGGGAGGTTTACAAATAGATTCTAGATGACACCATTCATATTGGGTAAATTATCAGCATAATATTTTTTATCGAATAAGAACAAAACCCCAATCTCTGGTAAGATAAACTTTAATGGATTAAAGTGAGTTTGCACTATTCGGAGCATTAAATGTGGTACATTTTATGAAGGAGTGTTTGATGCATTAATAAGATTTAAATAGAAATAGAATTGGATCTTCAAATTAGTATCACCGGGGGTGTAGCTCATATGGTAGAGCGCTCGCTTCGCATGCGAGAGGCACGGGGTTCGATTCCCCGCACCTCCATTATTGATTTTTTATTTATCTATTTTTAATTATTAAAAAAAATGTAGTTTATCCATCTATGATTCTGTATTATCGTCTTCTTCTCTAGAGACCACAAAAACTGACTCAACTACCTATCGTTTCTCCTCTGTCACAAACAATGCAATCTCATATTATTATCACATCATCATAGCGCCATAGAAAGAAATAACAAAATTCAATTCATAATCTATCTAATAACTGCATTTGATTTTCTGCTATGATTCTAAACGTATCCACTCCTTCCTTCTCTCGCTTACTTCCTCACTATTCTTCTTCTTTTGCTCTCTTCAAACTATCTGAAACCTATTCCAACCACACCGCAACCACCAATCCCCTTCTCTTCTTCCCCCCAAAACCACCGAGGTTCCTCAACGTCAAAGCTTCTATCAGCGAAAGCCAAAATGAAACCTCCAATTCTACTAACCTATTGGATCAACAGCTTCTCCTCCGAGTTGCCGCCACCGCCAAAGACGCTGACGAAGCATTGCAGATAATCGCCGATAACTCTTCCACTAACGCCGGCGTCGTTTCCAATTCTGATTGTTGCACTATTATATCCGCTGCTCTTGATCGGAATAATCCCCAACTTGCTTTGTCCGTTTTCTATGCCATGCGTTCCACTTTTCATCAAGGTTATTTTTTCTCTATTATTTATTTATTTCACCAATTTTGTCTTAAGCTATTTGCATAAATAGTTTAGTAAATTACATATAGATATAAGCGTGTTTAGGAATATAACGACGTAAATAAAATAAATAAGCTGTTTGATAACAAAGATAAAATAAAGTTAAACTCTTTTTATATAAGTTGATTCATAAACTATCTTTGAGAGCTTGTGGAAATTACTTATGGACATGTCATAAATGGTATTCACAATTCTAAATAGTCTCACAAGTGCCATGTTAGTAGATAAACTGAAATAAGTCAATCTAAAAAGACTTTAGCAAAAGATAAAACAAAGTTAAACTGTTTTATATAAGCTATATGTTGTTTTTATAAATTCAAACAGTTTATGAACATATGATAACTGATAAGCTGTTTTTATAAAGTTACTTATGTTTAGATAAGTTCAAATAAGTCAATCTAAACATGCCCTTAGTCATTACAATTTGAATATGATGATGTGTGTGTTTGTGTATACTGCAACCAGTTGGTGAGAGTGGTTCTTTAGTAGTTGAGAGATGGAAGTGGTCAAGGCCAAATGCACGTGTTTATACATTGTTGATTCAGGGTTTGGCATCTTCTTTGAGGGTTTCTGATGCTCTTAACGTGATTAAATATATCTGTGAGGTGGGCGTGTCTCCTTCTGAAGAGGTACGATTAAAGAATTGTCAATTTCATGTTTCCTTTCATTTAATGGCGCTGCATATTGTGAGAAAGGTTGCAAAAATTGGACTTGTTTTCTAACAATTTTTGACTCATGGAATTGTTTTCAGGTCCCCTTTGGGAAGATAGTTAGGTGTCCTAGTTGTCAGATAGCTGTTGCAGTTGCACAGCCACAGCAAGGTATTCAGGTATTTATTCCCTTCACTATACCCAACATTAATTATTTTTTAGTTTGATTTTCCTATGTAATAATTTACAGAGTTCAATTTCGCGCAAGATCTTTGAATTCTGTTATTTATTATCTCTGAATCCTTGGAACAAGTTGAGTATGGTTAGCTTGTCCTTCAATTTCCAATTAGTGCAAAAGTAAATTGTGTATTCCTCCCCTTCCCATTGTGCCTACATAATTAGTTTGTCCTTCAAGATTGATATTCAGTTTGTGCAGAACTTGGAATAAGTTTTTAATAAAGTATGAAGTATTTTCTGTCATGGTAATAATTATAAATGAGGATGTAAATGTTTCCTCTGCAGATAGTGTGTTGTGCAAAATGTCGCTACCAATACGAACTTGTTTCGGGAAACATAGTCAGTATTCAATCAGAAGAAATCAGGTTGGTTAGTCATTTCATTCACTATTTGATTTTCTTTCATCTAAGCATAATAAAAAAAAATCCATACTATTTAAGTTTGATTGGCATGCTAGTATGCTTTTCAACGATTTTTTTTCTTTTAATTAGAGTGACATATTAAGTATTAACTCACTTTTGAGTTTGCACTATTCTATGAATCTTGTGGTTGTCACGTGAAGCATCATAACTAATTTTCTCGAGTATTTTTCCTCTTTCCCCCCTTTTTTTGTGTAACCAATGTTTTATCTTTTCTTAATATCTCAATGTGTATGTGTACGGTGTTGATCATGGAGTATTCACTTTTTCTAAGGATCTCCTGCTGCCGAACGCAGCATGGACGTTACAGCATGGGAAAAGGGGTTAAGATTCCTGAAACTGATGAAGCAAAGCATTCCTTCTGCTGTTCACTCTATTGTGGTATATATATACTTCCCTCATCTTTGGCATTTGATTTGTGAGGTTGTTTTCTGATTATATAATCATGCAGGAGTTTTAATTGAGGACCTATATATGAGTTGAGTATAACTTGGTTAGTTGTGAGAAGTCGGTGAAGCAATAAATACCTATTGGTGAATTAGCATTTCCAGACCCTGTACCTTTTGAGTTCTACAAATACATGCCATCCTCCTAGTTGTAGAATTTTTTCTGCAAAAGAAATTACGATTTTTCAGAAGGTATTTTTATATGCCTATATTGAGTCTTGCTGCTCAATGTTAGAAATACTAAATCTGTTATATCACCCCCAGACAGCCTGTCTCACACAGGACCTCAGTTGGAGAGGTACCTGTTCTGGGCAAAGGTTTCATTCCCAGCTTTAAGTCGTTTTAACATTGCTTTTGTGTTTATTTATTTTGTACAATGTTGTCAGCAAGTAGTCACTTTCTTGCTTTTGTATGATTCCTAGTTCCCCACCTTCATTTATCCTTTCAATCTGGTGTTTTGCTCCATGAGTACATATATGTTGGCGACTTGGCATGTTAATTTTTTTTATCAATTTGAAAATGGGCTGAGATATGAGAAACTAAACTAGTGCTTCATCATTAGCTTCTGTCTACATTAATTTGTTGCTGAAATAACCTCATGTCAATTGCTGATATCTTTATAATGTCTCATTTTCATTACCTCTTTACACCTTTTTCTTTCTTTTCGTGCAATTTAGGTGCAGACACCTTCTGGTATTGCTCGTACTCACAGATTTGCAACTGAGACAGTTGACCTGCCAGCACAAGAAGGCGAAAGGGTAACTGTTGTCGAGGCAGCTCCATCAAATGTATATAGAAAGCTGGGGCCCTTTAAAGTCAGTTCAAGGACCCCAGATTTCTATCCTGGTGAGGCTATGTGCATAACAAACCACAAAGATGGACGGGAATCACGCCTTGTAAGAGCCCCTAGAAAAGATGAAAGTTCATCATTACTTAAACCCTCCATCCTCTTTCCACTTCTTGCTTTGTTTGCCACCGGTGATGCTGCCTCTGGATTTATTGACCCCAGCCTGCCTCAATTCCTATCAGTTGTTGCAGTTTCATCTCTTGCTGTTGGCTCTGCATTGAATTCCTTTGTTTTACCCCAGCTTAATCAGGTACTATAGTTAATTCATCACTTCTTTTCCAATCGAGGGATTCTAATTTATCTTGTCTTCATCCAACTTACATTTGCTTCTCAAAAGAAGCAATCTTCTGTTGACAATGCATTATAATTTTATTTTCCTCTCAAAAATTAACTTTGAAGATATAGTTATTTGTTCTGTATCACTTTCAGTAATTAAAACTTCCTATTCACTACAGAAGGGTTTGTGCTTTGTTTCATTACTGCACATCCATGAATGCAGACATTTAAAAGAAGGAAAGAAAGCAATTCTTATAATTCCTCTCTGATAACGACTTGCTGCCTCCTTTATTCACTGTTCACACAGGAAGCAATTATGGATCCCAAAAAAATAAGACATACTAAGTTCATATACATTTGTTTATGATTACAGCTTCCGCAAGGGTCGGTGGAAGTAATTGCTATCAAACAACGTCTTTTATCTCAATATGACGTGCTTCAGTCTCGCATCAATGACCTAAAAGAAGCTGCTGAAAAAGAGGTGTGCATTTTGCATGATTTGTAATTAGCATGGTGATGTTCAACCTTTATTTACTTATTTTTGGAAAGAGGTGTGCATTTTGCATGATTTGTAATTAGCATGGTAATATTCAACCTTTATTTACTTATTTTTGGGGAAGGGAGCGGTGACATTTTTAGCAATTTATCTATCCTAATGTTCAACCTCTTATATATCTCAAACAAGAGTTATTCTTTTGGAGAACTTCACTTCATTAAGGGAGAAGTGCTTCATCTCATATGTGCATTCTATCTAATAAATTCCCTCTGCGATAGAGTTCCTTTTAATACAAGAATGTTACATTGTTGAAGACAAAAATCAAAAAGCTTTTAATATAGTCCTTTATGTGACAACTAACATACCCTAATAAATGATAATATGCATACATAAACCACTCTTAACTACCCAGCATTTTCACATAAATGTTGCTCCATATACCTTCCTTACTAAGAAGGAAAGACATGATGTCATATGGGGGTCAAATTTGTATGAAATCTGAGGCATAATGCTGCTGTTAGTGCTCTAGATTAAAAGTAGCCTGATTGAAATGAAGTATTTGAATTGTATGTAATAACCTAATTGTTGGTTGCTGATAGAAAAACTTTAAAATGTCATATTATCCTTAGGAAATTATTAGAGCAAAATTGAGTGGTTTTATATCTTATTTCCCATAACGAGAGTAAGAGTGTATGAAAATGGTTTTGGAAGATAATAGTTTCTTTCCTCTCTTTCTATTGAAACATACCTGTAGTTCGAGTTTTATAATTTGATTAATTTGTTTTTTGTAGGTTTGGATGTTAGCCCGGATGTGCCAACTTGAGAATAAAATTTCAGCTGTTGGAGAACCTTCTTATAGGTGAATTGCTAGAATTGCTATAACATCATAAATCTTTGTTTCTAGTATATCTGATGAAATAATATTTTTCTCTGATGTCCTCAAGTTCGTTAATTGTCTGGCTCCTCGTACTTTGGTCTTGTCTGAAGTTACCATTATCAATTTATTCATATCTAGGACTCGGAGAAGTAAAGTCAAAAGGGTCCGAGAGAGCCTGCAAAACTCCCTCCGCGGACGAATTGAATTGATAGCCAGCTATGCTAGGGTATGTTTTCTTCAAAAAGTGTGAACTTCCTTAGAAATACCAACAACAAAAAATAGTTCACCTGGTTGCTTTTGTATATTGATTTAAATCACTAAATGAGTATTGAGTGTTCTTTGGTCAGATTTCCTCAATGATTGAAATTGAAGTGGAGATGGAAACTGATGTTCTTGCTGCTGAAACTACTACTGATGTGGTAAACCACTTAATCATATTTTCTTTTGTGTCGTGAAATCTCGCTATAAAAGTCTGATTACTTAGCTGAGAGTGTTCTTGTTTTGCAGGATGGTATCACAGAACAGATAGAACAAATCATGGAACTTGAAAAATTAGAGGAGGTATATTCTCCTAAAATGCAAGCCTATGATCTGGCATTGCTGTCATGAACATGGCCAATTTCTTTCACCAGATCTTGCAAAATAATTCCTACCAAAATTTAATAAATTTCTTAGACTACCTAGCCGAAAGCCAACAACTAAACAACTTATGTTCTAGATTTTTTTTTATCTAAGATTCTGAATGTCTAGCCAAGAAATTAAGATATCTCTCCTTAATACCCCTGATTTAACTATTACAGTTTCTCCTCAAATTTGTTCGCCAGTTATGATGCATGGATAATCTTCCCTTCAATAAGATTTTAAAAACAAATCTATTTCATCTGAACACAGGGTTTGTCTTTACAGAAATCGATATTCTCCATTGTCTGTATTATTCATGTATCACTATTGATTTATATTTCCAAAATTATAAAAATGGAGAAAATGAGCAGTGGAGAGAATCCATTTGCCGTATTTTTCAAGATTTTTAATATGATAGTAACAATTTAATCCATATAAGCCTTACAGTAGGAGGCCATTGCTTTGGGTTGTAATAGAAAATGTATCCTTTTACTTTTCTATGCAGAGATGGAAAATGCAAGCAGAAGCAAATGATGAGGCCGAAAGACTTCTTAGTTCCCAGCCTTTGGACGAAGTTTAAAGATTTATGGATGCATCTGATTCACTGCTGCATCATTAGTTGAAACCCCACTTCCCTGCTCAATGATCTGTTCTTGACTGAGCAAAAGAGCAGCTTCCAGTCACCTCCACCTTTTTAGCGGGCATATTTTAAAATTTTGGTATCTTAGAACAATCGTCATCATGGACTGCCTTGTATATATGATCATAAATATGGCCATGTGGGAATTAACATTAGTCAATTATTCAAAATGTGTCCATTGAATTGTTAATGCATTAAATATGGAAATTATATATTATATAATGATAACGCTTGACCTATTGATAGACATCGGATTGGATTTTTTAGGTGAACGATCCCATGATAATAGGTTGTGCTATTGAAGAGTTGATACTCATCTAATAATAAATTTGATTTCTTACTAGGCAATTTGCACACAGAAAACATAGCTATCAGGGTAGTTTCTTCCTACGTTCGCAGCAGGTTGATACGTGTGGTATGTTTTGGGATGTCGTTTGGAAATTGCCTGTTTGATTCAAGGTATAAAGCTTTCTCTGGCATGCCTGTCTAGACTCTCCTCCTCTTCGCATGCAGGTACGAGGTACAGATCACCAGGGGTGAATTGCAATGATGTTGCATTTGAGAATAGGTGCACGCTCGTGAGTTTAATTTGAGGCAGCCTGCCACAATGTTGAGCTTCTTTGAGTGGTTTTTCTATCTTAGTGATGAGCTGGATTCTTGCAGAGCTCTTTGTTTGGCATGATATTGTGGAGCTTGTGGACGAAAGAGTAACATCCAGTTATGGAAAGAACAGGTTGAATCACAATCAGAAGTACAAAGTATGGCAAATCATATTTCAGAAGAGTGGCATCAAGCAAGGACTTGCATGTCATGCATCCAAACACATGCAACTTTTTGGTGTAAGCCTTCACAAGGTAGCTAGCTATAAATGCATATAGTAAACGACGATTATGATCTTTTAATGTATAAAGCAGTATTATAGTCTCTCAATATATTAATATTACAAAAAGTATTTTCAAATCACATGTATTTTTTATTAGTTAGTTTGATTCTTAAATATGTCTTTAAACGTATTTTTTATTTTTGTGTCTCTAATTTATGAATTTTAGTTTTATAGCTGTCACGGATATCATCTCTCATCGTATAGAGATCACTTTATTACTAAACTCAAAGTTGAATTAGAGTGGGATTACTAATTTAATTTTTCTTTTAGAATAACTATTAAATTTGATAGTGTTCGTACTTTTTATTAGATATTTTATTTTAATTTTTGAAATTATTTATTAAAATAATTTTTTAACTAGACCTGACTTTTCTTTGGGTATTATGAAGTTAAAATAAACAATTGTTGAAATTATTCCCAGTGAAATGCATGAAGTTTGTTATTGTGAAAAGTTAATATTTTTTATAAAAATTTAAAATTAATTACAATATCAACCTATCAATAAAATATGGTATCAAATAAAATTAACATAATTAAATACATCTTGTCATAAAAACATAATTAAATATATGGCATCTCTATATGTTATTAGGTAGGATTCCCCAAATTGGATTATTTTTTTGGATTTACCACCGTCGCCAGCGTTGGTCATATTTTCATGCAATAATTACTGCTCGTTGGTTTTGTTTTTATTCCCTTCTCTGGCCGTCCTTGTTTGTTGTTTCGTTTTATATTCTCGATAAGGAGAGATTGAACGAGAACACAACACTTCATATTCTTCCATGTTCTCTTATGATTGATTACTAACTAAAGGAATCAAAGAGAAGCTCCTACATCCATAAAGTTGGAAGTTTCAATGTGTTGCTATATTGCTACTGTACTAATTGTTGTCGGGGAATTTGGGATAGTTACCTTAGTCATCTCTTCTTTAATATATTGAATCTCTTTTATATATTTAATATTTAACTCATTCATATTTTATATGTGATAAATTTAATTAGTAATTAAAATTTTGATATTATTTATTGAGAAATTTAAGAGTAAAGGAGCAACATTAAACTAAATATGGATTACAAGAAATTTTAATATCATTTCAAATTAAAATTTTAAAATACTAAATATATAAATCTATTTATTTTATAAATTTTATGTTTATTTTATATGTAATCAATGTGAAACTAATTCCTCTAGCACGAAAATGCAACACTATAATAATAGAAGTGGGTGAACTCAAAGAAACTAATGGCTTGTGATGATGATTATAAAGTGCAAATCCAATGAGCTAATTTAAAAGGCATGTCATTATCATAGCTTTTAGCCAAATCATAAAATGACAAACCTCAGCGCTACATGTTACAAACATGTGATAATATATTTAAAAATGAGACGATAATTAAAATATTTATATATATGGGTGTGAAGTGTATGCAAATCTATTGTCACATTTTATGAGACACACCATTAGCTTCAATTATTTGGTCTAATAGTAAGAAAATAGGTATTGGATTTGTAAGATGCGAGTTTGATTTTTATTGGTGCATGCTATTAAAAAAAGACTAACATAAATTATTTTATTTTTTATGAGTATTTATTGCACTAAAAAAATTACGTTTGACTGATGCATCATCTAAAATCTGATATATAGAAAAATAGTAAAGATATTAAATGTCGTTAAATTTCTTTAATTTTACTTTTATTTATATTTAAGACCGAATAGAATAATTATTTTTTTAAATACTTGAACAAATATTGATGTGATAAAATATATTAATTGTTAGAGATTAATTTTCAAATACAATAATCGGAAAGAAATTTACATCGCTGATAAGTGGTAAATTTCCAGATTTTAAAATATATTTTTTAGACACTTATTAACTTATATTTAATAGGAAAAACTATGCTTTTTCCTCAAGTTTTGTACATATTTGGATAAATGTCAATTTAATCACGAGAATTGTAGTTTATACATATTTTGTTGCTTTCATAGGATTATGAAGAATCAAGGATTGAAAAGCACAAATGAAAGCAACAAAGAGCAATGGGAAACCAAAATAAGGAACTAAAATAGAGAAAATTCGCTAAGCCAAGTCCATAACTCGTTTAGCCAAATAATATAAAACAGAGGAGGAATCAACTAAAACAATGAATCTCTTATTTTTGTCTTCATGGATTGGAAAGCTACTACGAGTAGTTAAACCTCATTATTGGGTTTGATGTAATCAACTACTTACTCGTGTAATTCTTTTGATTATGACATTATATATATTCTAGTTATTCATTGATATTTATGTTATTCTTGTTGTTAATACTTTTATGACTTGATCAATTATAATATGATTTTTTTTATTTTAATTGTCACTGAAAAATTATTTTTAAATATTGATCTAGGATAATTATATGTTGAATAATATAAACTCTAGAAATAAATTTAGATTTAACAGTCAGAAATACTCTTGAATGTTAATACTATTTTTTTGGTTAATTGTTTGTGAAATTAATATTTAAATAAAACAATTGATCCCTCACCATTATTTAACTGTAAATGGTGTGCGAAGAGTGACATGTAAAAAATATGTAACGGTAAATTGCATATAAATAAACGATAATGTGGATTCTTTAGAACTTATTGGTGAAATCTATTTCCAATAGTATTCTCATGCTGTTATTTTCTCTAAAAAATTCTATTATTTACTCTTTATGCAAAACAAACAAACCAAATTTATCAACTTATAATTAGATTAACTATCGAACGGCAAAAATATCGTAGAAGTCCATGTGAATACGATAATTTATATATTTATTTTTAATAAAATATTATATCAATAGTTGATAAATCATAATAATTTATATGTATAATTTTAAAAATTATTATAATTAAAGTTAAATATTTTAAATGATTAAATAATTATGATTGATAAATAATGTAAAATTTTAAAATTTAGTGTAAACTTTTTTGTTTATGCTGGTGCAAATTAAGTTATTTTACTCAAGTGTAAATTAAGAATTGATGAATGCCATACAAACATTGAAAGTTATAAAAATGAAGGAAATGAGAGTAAAAAAATTAAAAAAAAATACATATGGAAATTTTAAAGAGTTTTTTTCTTAACCATCTGATTTATTTCAAAAAAAGCTTTAATAATTAAAAATTAGGCGATGAGTGAATCAATACTTTATAAGCGAATCACTATTGTTATTTTATTTTATACTTAAGTTCTAGATTTGTTTTAGTTATTTATTTTTTAAATTAGATTTTGTCTTTCTATTTTTTTTGTGAGATTTGATCTGACCCCCTCAATTTTTATGATGTGACACAATTAAAGTAAATAAAATAAAATCGTATTGAATGTTAATTTTTATTTATATAAATGAATTTCAATAAAAAATAAAATAGAAATGAAGAAATAGATATTGAATAAAAATATTATAATTTCAATGTTATCAAATTCAATTGTATCACATAATTGTCACATTATAAAAAATAAAAAAAGTCAAAAAATCCATAAATTAAAAAAATAATAGAGAAAAATTTAATTTTAAAAATAAAAAGACTAAAATTAATTTTAAATAAAGAGAAAAATTAAAAGTGCATCTAAGTCTTTATTTTACTTTAACATAATAAATGGTTGGTGACTTTAATAGACAAAGCTTGCAAAGTAAACATCGGGTCAAAGTTGGAGGTTGATTAAAAGTTAATTAAAGGACAATTAAATCATATACTACATACTCCCTGAGTCTTATAATAATAAGTGAACTATTTGACATATATTAAAAAAAATATTTATATAAAATAGAGAATATTAATTTTACTAAATTATTTTTATTATATATTAATTAATAATAAATATCATAAATAAATAATGAAAGATATTGCATTAGAAATGATAATTGAGCCTAGTATTAATAAAATAAAAAATAATACTAGGAGAGAGAGAAAATATCTCATTAATCACTAAAATAATAAATCATAGCATTACATATGTTTTTTTTTTTGGTTGTAATTTTAGCATATTAACATACATTAA
>JBBPBS010000633.1:2845471-2878066 GCA_037974835.1 Cicer judaicum | reverse complement strand
TTTATATATTATAAAATCTATTTTAATATAAATAAATTTTACACAGATTAAAACAAAAGATCTATAACATTTTAAAAGTGATATGTAATATTAATAATTGAATATCGAGTTAATGATTGATGAAAATTATAATTATGAAATAAAATAAAAAAATTAATTATTTATATTTATTAATTTTTTTCTCAAATTTATATTTACGTAAATTAAAAACTAAAAAATTATACATCAAAAATATAAAATAATTTTATATTAAAATTTAATATAATTTATCTTTATATTATATTACTTTATCTCATTTTTATGATAAGATACGATAAAATAAATAATTCTAATTGAATATCTATATAAACCTATTTTACCATGCACATCATTGAACTGAAAAAAAAGTTGTATTAAGTATTTAAAGCAAAAAATCCGAGAAGGAAGAAAGAAAGGAAAATATATATTTAAGAGTATAAAAAGATATTCAAAAAGAAGAAAGAAAAGAAAAACATGAAATGCCGGTAAAGAAAAAGAAAGCAAATTTAATGTTTAGTCCGAAAACGTAACGTCGTGGCGCGTAACATAATCACTTTTTTTCCATTGACATCTATAAAACACAGCCCCTACTTTTTCTCTGTTTCATTTTAATTTCAAAGCTATATCGTTACCGTTTTCACATTCATTCGTTTTCATTTTTTTTTCTCTCTTTCCCTATCGCTTCAATTATGTCAAACAAAACCATTCTTGTCACCGGCGGAGCCGGTTACATTGGCAGCCACACCGTCCTCCAGCTTCTTCTCGGCGGTTACAAGGCCGTCGTCGTAGACAATCTCGACAATTCTTCTGAAAAATCAATCGACAGAGTCAAGGAACTCGCCGGTGATTTCGCCGGTAACCTTTCATTTCACAAGGTGCGACGCACATTCTCTCGTTGCTCAACCATTTTCAATTCTTTATTCCTAGTTTATTCTATTTTAATTAATACAAATTATTAATTAGTTGCACTGTCCTTTAAGATTTGATTATTATTTTTTAATTTGCTGAAGATTTTAATTTTGATTTTTTTTGGTGTTTTGTACTGGATTTTAGCGATTCGGTAATTTAGTAATTTATTTGCCGGTGGACCCAACCAATGAGGTTAATTAAAATTAAGACAAAAGTTCTGTGTTTTATATTATTCCACGGTATGGTAAATAAAAAAACGGTGGCAGATTCGAATTATGCGTTGTGTGTGTTTATTTTCATAATAATTTGGAGCTGAGTCTGTTTCACAATTGGCCCTACAAGTACATAACTTACTTTTTGATGTGATGTTCGTTTTGTTTATTTGGTTATTAGATCCAATCTGGCTTTTTTGCCTATGATTTAGAATTTAGGACCTATGATGTAACACTCATATAGACACAACTTTACAATTAAGTTGGATTCGTGCTTTATGATTTAGTTTTAAGCCAATTTTTGGAATGAAAATGTTTCATTCACACTAATTCCTTTTCTCCCATGCCCTCAAAAGAATATGAGAACAAGAAAGCAATGTCCCTTTTTCTAATGGTAATAAAAAAAGGAAATGTTTGTGTGGAAAGATAACTTAATTAAGAACATATAGAATAAATAAATACTCCCTCTGGTCTCAATTATAAGCAAAACTGAGTCAAGGAAAATCCATGTATTTGACCATAATTTTAGACTAAATACATTAACTTTTGTTCACCATCATTTGTCTATATTTGAGACTAGAGTAGTAATGATTGTGTAAATCAAATAAAGGATTTGTTTGAATTATTTTCTTATAAATTGTAAGCTTTTTGAGAGTAATTCTGAAAACAACATATAAGTTATGATTTTAATCGCAATAGACATTGACAAAGTAATTCAACTTATATAGTTTTTCAATTTGTTACCTATGTGAAATGTGAAATTGACATTCACCTTATATATAGTTATTTGATTATTATGATGATCCACATTTTTCATTTTACTTCTTGACACTGCAGTTAGACCTGCGGGACAGAGATGGAATTGAAAAGATATTTTCTTCCACAAAGTAAGGATTAGGCAGAAGTTTCTGTAATTTTTCTTTTATCCAAAAATATTGCACATTTGTTAGGATTGCAGTTCTTTTATAATTTCACTTGATCAATGATTTATAAATATTTCATATATCTGCATCTTTATTCCAAGGTTTGATGCTGTCATACATTTTGCTGGACTGAAAGCAGTAGGGGAAAGTGTGCAAAAACCACTCCTCTACTATGACAACAACTTGATAGGGACAATTGTTCTATTTGAAGTCATGGCTGCCCATGGATGCAAGAAGGTAACTTCAATTTAGCTTTATGCCGTGAATCTTGAATGATTTAATGGGTTATATAAATTGAGCACTTGCAATGGGAAATTATCAAGCCATAAATTTGCAATTGTTTGTTGAGAAGATTCAATAGAAGCTTCATCATAAGATATAATATACAGTCTAGATATTTCTTCTTCTTCTAGTACCCGGATAATACTGCTACCTTAAAGTGTGTTGTGAGATTGGTTGTTGCAATATGGTTATTTAACATGATTCTATATTTCTTGAATGATTTCAGCTTGTGTTCTCCTCTTCAGCCACTGTATATGGTTGGCCAAAGGAGGTCCCTTGTACTGAAGAGTTCCCTTTATCAGCTGCAAACCCATATGGAAAAACCAAGGTATGACTCGAGTTGTGACGATGGCAGCTTGGAGAAAGAATCAGTTTTGAGTTTAAATTTGTTTCTTTGAAAATGTTGATCGGGTTCTAGGCTTCTAGCACAAAACATCTTTATATTTTATCATATAATACAAATAGTACTAGTAGTAATTGGTGTTTAAATCTAGCAATGATATCTAATGAGAGCTATTTTTCAGCTATACATTGAAGAGATTTGTCGCGATATCTACCGTGCAGAACCAGACTGGAAAATAACACTTTTGAGATACTTCAACCCAGTTGGTGCACATCCTAGTGGTAATATTGGTGAGGATCCTCGTGGAATTCCTAACAATCTCATGCCTTTTGTTCAACAAGTAGCAGTTGGCAGACGTCGTGCATTGACAATTTTTGGAACAGATTATAATACAAGTGATGGAACTGGAGTACGTTATCTCTTTTTTGACTTGTTTTAATGAGGTTTTTACCTGGAAATTTCCATGCTAAGCCCACACATACGATCCACTATTTCCCTTCAATTTGGATTATTTTGATGATGAATTGATCATGATGTATGCGACGCCATGAACTACCTTAGTTAGTCCATTATTACATGCATAATTCCCCATCAACCCAACCTCTCTTAGTATTTCCTCATTGGATGTATTTTACTTCCAGTATCTATTCCATTTTCTTAAGATCTATCTTTGATTTCTTCTGAGGATCTTACAGAATAGGTCTTGTCTTTTTCTCAGGTTCGCGATTACATTCATGTTGTTGATTTAGCAAATGGACACATTGCTGCATTGTGCAAACTAGACGATCCTAACACAGGTACTATTACAAATTTATCATTTCCTTCTAATAATTTATTCAGCTCATTCATTTTGGTAGACTCCGTCGCAGTAACAATGGTTGTGAATCGATATTGGATTCCCATAGATTTTCTTCTTTGGCACGTTTTTGGATTTTCTTTTTATGTGATGTTGATTTGGTAAAATTTCATGTCTACTGCATATACAGGCTGTGAGGTTTATAACTTGGGAACAGGAAAGGGGACATCAGTTCTGGAGATGGTTACAGCTTTTGAACAGGCCTCTGGAGTGGTAACATCCCGATGATTTTATTTATGGTCTTGTATCTTTTGCTATCCATTTCTGTCAATCTTTTGGTCATTTATAAATGCTATTTGATACTCACTTTCATTCTCCGAATTCAACTGTGTAACAGTTCATGTAACATGCTGAGTTATTTACTTAGAGGGGTTTAGAATAGTTTGCTTGAGTTATATAGCATAAGCACTTGCATATGTGTTCAAAATAGTTTTAGATTGTCATTTAAGTTGTCTATATGTCCTTGATGTCTATAAGTTGTTTTCAGATTATTTCCATAAGGTTCTCTACATTGTCATAAACTACTTTTAGCTCATGTAGATTTCACCTACTCTCTTCAATTGTCGATACATATTTACATAATCTCTTTTATGATAGACGCTTAATTAAGTACTTTGGGTCCTAGGATTATTTTTTTTATATGGGATACCTAACAAGGTCAGGTGTTTTTTGATAAGATACAAGAAAATGGGAAAAAATGTGAAACAAGTTCATTGACACAAATGAAATTAGGCAACAAAATGTGTTAGTAAACAAACATCTGCCCTTTCTATGCAACTGTTATTCAGTTTCATGGTTGTTTAAATAACTGAAACTTATTGAACAAACTCATTTATATTATATTCAGATTAAGCTATTCTTTAGTACAAGACTAATTAATTTATGTAATTTTTGTACTGTCTAGAAAATTCCAATTGTAAAGGCTGATCGGAGACCTGGAGATGCTGAAGTTGTTTATGCATCAACAGAAAAAGCAGAACGAGAACTTAACTGGAAGTAAGTGTTGATATTCTCAAGCGAATAGTTTCATGATATTTAGCTGTTCTTAAAGCTCTTCTCTCAGTTTTTTTTTCTTACATGTATTGAACATTCATGATATTATTCATTGCCAAGATACTTGTGAATATTATATAAGGAATATTTTCTTCTTTTGATAAGAAATTTGGGCATGCTTTCTTGAATTAATTGTTTCCCCACCTTTTCCTCAAAGATTTATTTTCCTTGTGCAGGGCAAAATATGGCATCAATGATATGTGCCGGGACCAATGGAATTGGGCTAGCAAAAACCCTTACGGCTATGGTGAATCCTGAAGATTCTTTTATAATCATTTGACGTTCATCATTTATTTATACACAAAATAAGTTCGCTTTTTGGGTCTTATATAAATTTAGTTATCTATAGGCCACTACAGATTTAGTTTTCTCTAGAGTTATTATTCTTTAGCGAGTCCAAGATGGAAATAACTTTTGTAATTATGAATTATGAGGTAAATAAGTAGTGGTATACTATAAGTTAATGATTCTTTAGGTTTCGGCTTACAAGTTATTAAATGAGGATCCTCTCATGTTCTTCAACATGATTGCATCCTGTTTTGTAAATCTTAATAACATATTTTATAGTGAGATGACTGATGACAGGTATAATTTTACCTTGCCTTTTTATATATATTTATCTCCTATTTTTGGTTTGTGATTTTTAGTTTTTGCTTTTAGGTTTGTTGTTTCCATCATCTCTTTCACCTTATTGTGTGAATTTTCCCGATAAGTTGAGGTAAGCATGATCAATCTTAATCCATAGAGGATAGCTTGTTGGCTGTCTAATCTTTCCATCTACAATCCTTTCATCTTCATGTCACCTGAATTGCATTGAATCTTCTACACTAAATATTCTTGAGCTTAAATATCAGAGTTATGGGGGAGTATCATAACACCTTCAACAAAGATGGTTTTTCTTCTTGTATCGTGAAACATCGCATGTAAGAATCTTATTTAACAATGCATGTAAAAATTGTTAAGACAAACATGTATATTTTCCTAACCCATTTAGATGGAGCATAACATTTTTTACCATGACATACCAGAAAACATATTATCCTCTGACAGAATTTAAAATAAAGAGCCAATATTGTCAATCCTGTGAATTTATAGCATACACGTTTTCCTGAACAATTCGCCAAATAAAAAATAGCAAAATTATGTCTGCAAATTTCTTGGATTGATCTTTTTAAGTGTTTTTTAATATGTCCTTTAAATGTCAAAACCTTCACATTGTGATCATTTTGTTGAATTTTCAATAAAAAAGAAATTGATGTAGTTGTTAGATGTTAACGTGTTGATCACGCTATTGAAGTGGTAACTTCAAATTACATAATTGATTTCATATTAATCATCATTTAAGTTTTTTTTTTATATTAATCCTGTAATTTTTTTTTTCTTCACTCATATTGAAGGTTTATTGATAATAGTAGTCTTTAAATTCTAAATACAAATTCTTTGGATCCTTCTTCCCCTTCTTCATTATCTTCCTCAACTTAAAAAATTCTAAATTAAAATTTACAAATATTGTTACTTCTATTGATCAAATTAAAAATAAAAAAACTACATTGTTTCTTTGATCAATCTCCATCTTCTACATTTATGTCATCTCCATCGATAAAAACAATAAAATCAACACATCTTCTATTTTTTCAAAAGAAATAGTGGAGACCACTTACAAATTCAAATTAAAGGCTTAAAATAATATGAAAGTTATTTAAAAAAATATATATTACTATTTTATTCTGTTTATTATACTTTTTTACTCGATTATTATTATTTTCCATGGAAGAAAAAGGACACGGAAACGAATTATCCACAAGTTATCTACGAAACTCATACTGCAAATTTTTGTAAGAAGTTTAATATTTTTTTTAATAACATTCTAATCACTTATCCAAATGTAAAGTATAATCATCCAAGGTTTCAAAATATTCTAATGAAAATTGAATTCAACTAATAAAAATTAAATTTATTCGAGTAGACTTGTTTGTAAAACTTAAATAAAAAACCATTTATTTGTTAATAGATATTTTAGACTTAATTATTATTTTTCTTTCAGTTTGGTTCTTAATTTACATAAGTGAACACAAATTGGTTACTTTATTTATTTTAAATGCACAAGTACTTTAATTATTTTAAACTTAGTTGGAATGAGATAATTCACTTTCCAATAGAGAAATATGAAATAGATGCTTTATTTATTTTAAACTTAGTTGGAATGAGACAATTCACTTTCCAATAGAGAAATATGAAATAGATCTTCCACAGTTATTACATCATGCAATTGGATCCAAATATTTTATAAAGACTAATCAATTATCAAAGATAACAAATACTTTCTACATATACCATGATTAAAAAAGTAATATTTGATAAAGATTAATCAAGACTAATCACTTGTAAAAGATAAAAAATACTTTCTACATATAACAACATTATAAAAATATTAAATATGTCATTAAATTATGATTTATTTGACAAATGTCAATATTGTTAGATTGAACGTTTTGTTCTGAGTTTAAATTTAAAATTTCATAGTTGTGTGAGTTAATTACGGTAAAAATTACCATTTCTTTTAAAATAAAAATACTGATATTGTTAGATTGAATGTGTTGTCCCATATTCGAGTCCGAAATACGCATTTGTGTGGGTTAATTGCAATATTTATTTTAAGAAAAAAATAAATTCACATATTAATTTTACAAACAACTTATTTCAAAATACACAGTCGACTATCAACTTGTATAACGAGAATACTGACCTAGATCCCCAATTAGGGAGAACCCTAATTGTTTTTAGGTTATAATATTTGATATCTTAATTTTATATGTTCAACACTTTCAAAATTTATATTTTTATAGGCTAAATTACATTCGTGGTCCCTTAACTTAATTTCAGATAACGTTTTAGTTCTTTATCTTTTTTTTTTCTTCCCGATTTAGTCCTTTATTCATAATAATATCAAATAAAGTATGAAAATATGAGTTTATTTGAAGATTTGCATTACGGATTTGATGAAATTTGTATTATATTGAAGAATATAATTAATTTTAAGAGTTTTGATTGATTTTTTTTTGAATTTTTGTTTAAAAAAGGATAACGTTGTTGAAATTTTAAAACATAAAATATCAAACTGTCATTTAAAATTAAAATAAATGACTAAATCGGGAAGAAAAAAAAAGATAAAGAACTAAATCGGGAAAAAAAAAAGATAAGGGACTAAAACGTTACCTGAAATTAAGTTAAAGGACTACAAATATAATTTAGCCATTTTTATATTATGCATAGAATAAATATCCAATTTCTACTCTTGTTAATCAATGACAACTGCAACCTAAAAGATGTCGACACCTTGTTAGAATTTTAGGTACACAATTTTTATAACAAAACCTTCAAAAAAATTAAGATGCCCCGTCAAAATATATAAGAAAAAAATTGTATACTAAATATAAAGAACTCAGATAATGTAAATAAATATTTCGTAGACAGAAAAAAAAACAAATATCTCTATAATATTTTACCATTCAAATTGTGTTTAAGATTTTTAAAATAAATTTAGAGAGAAGATAATTCGGTGTTATTTACAAAATAAATTGTAATGCTATGTTCACAATATACATATGGACAGAATGTTCTCAAAGAAAATATGTGAATCAATTTTATTTGATTCTAGAAAGAAAATAGTTCTACTTTATTTTTAAAACGAACTGCAATAATATAATGCTACACATATAGAATCAATTTTATTTGATTCTAGAAAGAAAATAGTTCTACATTATTTTTAAAACGAACTGCAATAATATAATGCTACACATATAGACAGACTATGGGTCAAAATTACCGAGTAATAGTTATGGTTACATGAATGAAACAAAAAACAAAAGAAATGAATTTAATGTCGCTAAATCGTTTTACACACTACAAATACAAACAAACGATAAATTATGTAATTATGTTATTTATTTTACGAAAACGGTTATCATGTGAAACAATAAAATCAACACATCTTCTATTTTTTCAAAAGAAATAGTGGAGACCACTTACAAATTCAAATAAAAGGCTTAAAATAATATGAAATAGTTATTTAAAAAATATATATTACTATTTTATTCTGTTTATTATACTTTTTTA
Source organism: Cicer judaicum (assembly GCA_037974835.1). Taxonomy (NCBI): domain Eukaryota; kingdom Viridiplantae; phylum Streptophyta; class Magnoliopsida; order Fabales; family Fabaceae; genus Cicer; species Cicer judaicum. The sequence continues at coordinate 2,869,354 of JBBPBS010000633.1, read as the reverse complement.
CTCGATTATTATTATTTTCCATGGAAGAAAAAGGACACGCAAACGAATATCTAGCGGTAATCACACTTCAATTTTCATTTTCCTTTTCTTCTAGCTGTTGTTCCGTTGGGTGGGGTTGCTTCAACTTACACATCGTCTTCTTTTCAATTTCAAAACCAAGTCCACACACATTCCTCAATTACAAACACTACGCGCTTCACCTTCAAACCCTCTTCCTCACCACAATCCAATTGCTTCCTCTTTCTCTGTAACTGTCGCCGGCACATCGCGGCGAATACTCCAACCGTAACTGATCCGTCAAATAGATCCGATCTAAGAAATCAAGATGGAAAACTTAATATCTTTGGTGAACAAAATCCAGAGAGCTTGCACCGCCTTAGGTGACTACGGTGAAGCTAGTGCACTCCCTACTCTATGGGATTCTCTTCCTGCTATCGCCGTCGTCGGTGGTCAGGTCATCTTTCTCTCCAAGATCCTTCTATTTTCTTCTCTCGTTTTTCCCTCTTTATTATTATTGTTTTTTTTTTTCTTTCAGAGTTCTGGAAAGTCCTCCGTCTTGGAAAGCGTTGTCGGCAAAGATTTCTTACCCCGTGGATCAGGTAGTTATTTTTTAATTTTTTACTTTTGGATTTAGGATCGGTGGTTGTGATTTTGAAATTTATTGTTTATTGATGCGTTTATTGCAGGGATCGTTACTCGACGACCGCTCGTTTTGCAGCTTCACAAGAGTGATGAAGGAACAAGAGAGTATGCGGAGTTTCTTCACCTTCCGAGGAAAAGGTTCACTGATTTTGGTACTTTTCCTTTCTCACTCTCATTTTCTTGTATGTGCCACTAGTTAAGGTTTTACCGATTTGAATGTTATTGACTCCATTGACCGCTTTCAACATGTTTCCATGTATATATTATTACTATTCTGTATGGAAGCCACGGATAAGAGAAAAATGTAGGAAAGTAAAATAGAAATTGTATTGATAATGAGAACGTTGATTACATCACTTATATATTTTTATTTATTTATTAAGAAACAGGGAATAGAAAATTATCATTAATAATGGTGTCATTAATGGTCATTTTACTACTGTTCCATACTGGATTTGAACTGGACACGTCCCTTGATATTTCAAATTATCACTAAGCTGACATCTAGGGGACTAACTTATATAGAGACTAACTTAGTAACTAATTACATCTCTAATATGTATGACTGTTAATGATGATGATCTAATTTGTGCAGCTGCTGTGAGGAAGGAGATTCAAGATGAAACGGATAGAGAAACTGGACGGAGCAAACAAATTTCAAGTGTCCCTATTCATCTCAGCATATATTCTCCCAATGGTTTGTTCGAATTTTTGTTTTTCTTTATTATCTACCGTTGCATCTCACATTTCTATAATACTTAGATCTGTTGGCAACAATGCTTAAGTATAGCATCATCATCTTGTGGTCGGTGTATCTGTTTGTTCCTTTTCTTTAAGTTTCAATTATAAGTGACCTCTTGGGACTCTTGCAGTTGTTAACTTGACACTCATTGATCTTCCTGGGCTTACGAAGGTAGCTGTAGGTATGCATCAAATTGACATGTCTCTCTTTTTTGTTTTTTTTATGATGTATATGATATGTTAATAGATATTTTTGTATAAATACAGAGGGTCAACCCGACAGTATTGTGCACGACATTGAGAATATGGTTCGCTCCTACATTGAAAAGGTACTGTTCATTCCAGTCCTAAAGCTTCTATTAGAAAATAAGATGTTTAAGGATTTAATTGTATGATTTAATTTTTTTTTAAATCGTAAATTACTTTGCTAGAAAGTTTATCTTGCAAAGTTATCTGACGTGCAAAAGTGAAAACCTTGTTGTGCTTACCTTTTATGAACTTATTTTTTTTCAACAACCAAGGGAAGTTCTTCTATAATATTTTGAAAAATAAATATGCCCATGTAGGAAATGTAGGATGCTGAAATTGATGTTATTTTGCAGCCTAACTGTATAATTTTGGCCATTTCACCGGCTAATCAAGATCTTGCAACATCTGACGCAATTAAAATTTCCCGCGAAGTGGATCCAACCGGTACTTTCCATATTTCCTTTTCTTTTTGGTTTTGAATGTTGCTCATTTTGAATTTTTATGGTTTGTTGAGAATCAATAATTCAATATGCTTTATTTTACAATTACGATGTAGATTTAAATTTTAGTCATGATTCTTACGTTGTGCATTATTGATTTTTTTAGAACAAGCTGACTGAATTGGACAACTTGAAGTAAATAGTCTGTTGGTTTTCTAATCCTTTGGTTTATTTGTTTCAACTTTTAGGGGAAAGGACCATTGGAGTTTTGACAAAGATTGATCTTATGGACAAGGGTACCGATGCTGTTGATGTAAGTTATTTTTTTTGTTCTAATATAACAACATGCATTGACAAGGTAATAATTCATTACAAGGTCTAAGCTGCTCAAAACAATGGAAGAGGGGTATAAAATCTTTCATATGTCTACAATTATTATCTATGAACTCTAAAACGTAGTTTTAGAATACTAGTCATTGGGTCCATAAGCGCATTTATGTATATGTATGTAACCTTGTAAACACTCTTTGCAAGTAATGAAATATAACACATACAATGTTACATGGTATCAGAGCCATAGTTCATCCATCTCTACCAAGTCAAGCTCATTGGTAGACCTAGTGTTGTGGCCAAGCAGTACCATGCTATGGCGTTGGTCCCATGTGAGCTTATATGGTTCGAACAACTAGTTCATGATTTGAAATCTACCGAGGTCTCTCCAATGAAGTTTCTTTGTGATGATTATTAGTTGCTCTTATGTTGCTTCAAATTTGGTTTTTCATGAGAGCACTAAACATATTGAAGTGAGCTGCCATCTTATAGAGAAAAAGTTCTATCTTGTTGTATTGTCACTAGTTCATACTTACATTAATTCCAATTATCAACTAGCTGATATTCTCACTAAGTATCTCAAAGGCCCCTAGATTGATATTTGTAACAAGCTTGGTGCGTATAATCTATATTCTTCAGCCTCGGGGGAAATGTTAGAGTTCTAGGCATTGAACCTATAATATAAGTCCATTTGTGAATAAAGTTATAAACACTCATTCTTTGTAAGTAACGAAATACAACACATACATTTCTATACTCAAGAGATTTTGATACCTTCCTCGTAAAGCCTCTACTACTTTCCCCCATTTCTTAAGATGGACCTTTATAAAATGGATACTGCGAAGATGAGCGAGAAACTAATTACTCCCTTCGTTCCTTAACTATTAACATTTTAGGTTTTTGTTTTCAAAACTATTGATATTTTAGAATCTAAATGTTAGCTAATGTTTTTTTTACAACTATACCCTTAATTGAAAGGGTAGCTTAGAAATCTGTAATACAATTAATGACATACTATTGGATTACATAAGGAGAGGGAGTATCGATTGCCAAAATTAACTGTTGGCTTTCCTTATTGAAAATATATGAGCTTGTTTTCAATGATGCTGTATTCTTATTTGTGTATAAGTATTACGTGGTTAAGGATGGACTCCAGACATAGTTTCATATTTATAAGAACTAAGGAGTTGGATGAATTGTTCATAAAGCTCACAATTTCTCATGTTGAAGTGCCTTTCTGCTGCAGAATTGAGCATAGCCTCAAGCTGACTAATGATGAGCTTATAACATAACTTTGAATAGTGATGAGCTGTTTTATTCTAAGAAGCAATAAAATTAAACACTTGATTCAGCACTGATCCGTGATATAAACCTTTGCTTGCTCAGATGCTGGAAGGGAGAGCATATAGGTTAAAGTTTCCCTGGATTGGTGTTGTGAATAGATCACAAGCAGACATAAACAAGAATGTTGACATGATTGCTGCAAGGCGTAGAGAACGGGAATACTTTAATAGTACTCCCGAATATAAACACCTTGCTCCAAGAATGGGGTCTGAGCATCTGGCGAAGATGCTCTCAAAGGTACATAAAAATTAATTTGTAGCATCATTTGACTGAAATGTTCTGTTTTTATTTTTTATTTAATCTTGTTTCAGTAGCTTTTAATGACTAATGTCATACTGCTTTATATCTCAGCATTTGGAGACAGTAATCAAGTCCAAAATTCCAGGCATTCAGTCACTTATTAACAAAACAATTCATGAAATTGAAACTGAACTGGCTCGTTTGGGAAAGCCTGTTGCAGCTGATGCTGGGGTAAGTTTGCTCTTATTTTGTCAGCCAGTTTAAATTATCAGTTCCAAATTATTTGATGACTGATACTAGTAATTGCAAACAAGTCTTTGTCTTTCCCTCCAGACTTTTGTTATTCTGTGTGTTCTTTGAGCATCCATCCCACAGTATGTCCATTTATTTTGATGAACTGAAATAGTATATGGTATAGATAACACGATATTCCATTTTCAGGCGTCCTTATTTAGTGTTTCGTGTTGGAATTTTCTAATGATCGATTTCCCATCATCACATGCAGGGCAAGTTATATGCAATCATGGAAATATGTCGCTCATTTGATCAAATATTCAAAGACCATCTTGATGGCGTGTATGTGTTATTCTTTTCTGGTCTTAAGTTCACAATTTAATGTGCAAGTCCATTTTTTCAATATCATCATCTTGCTGTATTTCTTTTCTTTTTCTCACACAAATTTTATAATGCGTCATTCTCCTACAGGAGACCTGGAGGTGATAGAATTTATAACGTCTTCGACAATCAGCTCCCTGCTGCTTTGAAAAGGTTGCAGTTTGACAAGCAGCTTTCAATGGAAAATATTAGGAAACTTATTACAGAAGCTGATGGGTACCAACCTCATCTTATAGCTCCGGAACAAGGATATCGTCGTCTCATTGAATCCACTCTAATTACTATCAGGGGCCCTGCTGAGGCAGCTGTTGATGCGGTATGATTTTCATAAAAAAAATCATGAATAGCAATTGCATTTTGCCACAGGAGTAGTCACTCCTCTCAATTGAAATTTTTGTGTGCACAGAAAACGTTGAGACCTTATGTGGTAGTGATGGTGGTGTGAAGAGTGTGTTGAAATAAAATACTTGATTAAAGAGCACTGCTGTTTCTTTTATTTCTGAAAAATAATTCTTGATTCTTTATTAGCAAGGAATTTGAAAAAATAAACTTATCAGCACCTCCAACCTTGTGAAAAGCTTGTTTCAAGTTTGATATTTTTTATGTGTTATGTGTTATTGTCATAGTTGATCTCACTGTTCATACTCATTGAAGTATTGTTTTGGATTGAATTCTTCCAGGTTCATTCTCTATTAAAGGACCTGGTTCACAAAGCTGTCAGTGAGACTCTGGTTTGTTCCTGGAACTACTCATTTAATGTTCTTGTTGTATTTCTTGCTGCTATATTTGTGCTCTATAAAGTCTATACTGTCTGGAGCTCTGATTATGTCAGGGCGTTCTAGTGATAAGGTTCATTTTGCAACTTCATTTGAATGGCTTCAATTTTAGAAGTTGAAAATGGGCAGAGCTTTGGGGTTTCCTTTGGTTGAGTACTAAGAGATATTTGTGCTACCTATTCCTCTGTATTTGCTTTGTGAATTCTATAGAAGTGTTCAAGAAAAAAGGGCCTATAAATGCTTTTCCATAAATTTTGTAAAACAAAAAACCAATGTGACATATGGTCTTACTTTTCTTGAAAAATAGGAACCTGCCTTTCTTTATTGGACGTTTTTTTTTTGGGTTCGGCTGTTCACAAACCAATAAAATCCAATGAAAACCAGAAAAATTAAATATAAAATTGGAAAAACTGAACAGAAAAACCCAATATTTTTATTTTCAATTTTGATTTTAAAATCTGATCCAATATAATATTTTATACCACATGTAATTTTATGTATGAATTCTTAATAGAAGATACAACCCATTCATATAGTTCTTTTCTACCTATGTTTATTTTTATCATATAACAGGTACCAATGAAAAGTGTAGTTGAGTGGAGATAGAATCTTTAACATTTGTCTAAACAATGATAACCGTAGTTTGTTACATCATAAATCTGTTCATTATCGAGTTAAAACTTAAATTAAATTATGTAGTAATAGTAATATAGGTTACCATTTAGTAATGCTATGGGACAATGACTTTTGGTGCCTCTGTTCTTTCAATGCTAATTCCTTGCTGCTTCTGCACAGGCTGGCTTGCCCTTTTTGTAATGATTGCATATGATTAAACTAATATTGTTTGAATTTTCCTGGCTTTTCATTTACTCACAATTTGTATAAATACTATGCCATTGGTTTTGTCGATTCACAGGACTTGAAGCAATATCCTGGTCTCCGAGCTGAGGTTGGGGCTGCAGCTATTGATTCGCTTGAAAGAATGAGAGACGAAAGTAAAAAGGCAACGCTACAACTGGTTGATATGGAGAGTGGCTATCTGACGGTTGATTTCTTTCGGAAGCTTCCTCAAGATGTGGATAAGGGTGGCAACCCCACACATTCAATTTTTGATAGATATAATGATTCTTATCTAAGGAGAATTGGTAGGTCTTATTAAATGCATCTTAGATTATCATTCTAACAGCTTAATGTAGCATGTCTTCTGTGCTGTTTTCAAAATGGCGTGTAACAACTGACCTTTCTATCCCACTCTGTATATACAGGAACTACTATTTTGTCATATGTCAATATGGTCTGTGCTACTCTGCGACATTCAATTCCTAAGTCTATTGTATATTGTCAAGTACGTGAGGCAAAAAGAACCCTACTTGATCACTTTTTCACTGAGCTAGGAAAAATGGAGGTGAGAATAAATTTGCCTCTCCAAGTTTTCTGATTAAGCTTTTTATTTATTCAAAAAACTTATTTAAAAGCAAAAAGATATTGAACTGTTTTTAGTTTGGGTTTGATAATTGGAGAAATTAAGCATTGACCTCATTACTCTTTGCAGACCAAGCGTTTGTCCTCATTACTGAATGAGGATCCTGCAATTATGGAACGTCGTAGTGGCCTTGCAAAGAGACTGGAGTTGTACCGAAGTGCACAAGCTGAAATAGATGCAGTTGCTTGGTCTAAGTAGACGCATATACGGATCACGTTTATACTAGAGGGAGTAGTATCACAATTTAATTTTCATTCATCATACTTATTTTTCATATTGCTAGTATCTAGAACTATAACTTGTCCTGTTGTATTAAACTAGATGTATGTGATTCTGAAAGGAAAACAAAATGATTTTTGAGTGAGATGATTGAGTGTTTTTTTATCTCCTATCATCTTTCAGTTCTTCCTAATACCAACTGCTTGATTTTTTTTGTTTCTTTCTTAATTTCAAACTAGTTGTTAACAAAGCAGAGTAAAAAATATCGTAATGTCTAGATAAAGTTTCTGCCGGTGATAGCTTCAGAGATAGCTTGTTTGAGAATTCCCATGCCTTCTCATGCCCTAGTATGTGATGGGATTTTTATTGTATGACAGTTTCTTTCTTTTTATCAAATTTTTGTTCTAAAATTGAAATTCTTCGGAATCTATGAAAAAAAGTCACGAAGAATCCCTAATAAAAATATAGTCTGCGATTTACAGATCTGTTCAGCACTCAAAACAGGTGATGGGTGATTTACAAATGTTAGACCTAGAATTGGAAACTCGGAAGAGTTAACTCAATTTAACGATCATATTTAGGATGATAAAATATCAATTGTGGCCCGTGTATTCACCACAAAGTCCCAATTTAACATAATCATAGAATCAACTTTGATTGCCGTAACCTTTTTATTTCCTCTCCCATTTCACACGATATGAAAAACTTCCAGAGCCAATGCCTACATCGTTTGAGCTTTATCTACCCTTTACAAAGCTGCATTAGTTAGGACAAACCAAAAGAGCTTGTTGTACCCTATTCGTCATGATCTTATAAATCATGTTACGAAGATTATCTAATCAAATTGCTAAAGATAGAGTGTCCTATTTCTGGATCAATGCCAACAATGTATTGATAGGCTCCCTGAAAACTACTTTTAACAAAAGAATAAATTGGGTGGTTGACGGTTTCCCACTGGAGCTAGAAGAAGAATGGATGTAGACCACTATCTACCCATACTCTCCATCATAGCTTCTATCGAGTTTCTGCATCTTTTCACCACTATCGTAAGAAGTAAGATATTTATAATTTTTGTCCCCAAATTTAATACACTCTTTTTGGTACTAGCAGAAATCCTCCTGGTATAACATATGCCTTAATATTCCTTTCCCATTCCTTTTGAAGGTTCAGCTGAAACAAATTGCATCACCACTATTAACGTTGTTAATCTCTTCAATTAGCATTCTTCGTTTTTTAAGAAAATATTATCTAAGTTACATCTGGTCCACTCTAGCATTTCATTTGTACTTTATCCTTAAAAACATTTTATAATTTGTTTAATTTCAAAAACAAAATAATTAAGTCTAGTTTTCTTCCAAAATCCTTCTCCCAAACAACTGTACATTTTTATGTGTTTTTTTAACTAAAAATACATCTTTTGTTACCAAAACAAAATTTGGGAAATTTATCAATTTGCATAAATCATAGATAATTATGAGTATTTTACATTAATAACAACATCAAAAGTACCTATATCCTTTAAATAATACAACGGGATTAGAATTTTGATTAAAATATAATGATGAAAATTCATGTTTGTCTTGGCAAAAAAATTTTAAAATGGTCCGTTTTGATATTAACAATCAGACCTCTAATAAAAAGAAATATAAACTTTTTTAAAAGAGTCATCATTTATTTAAATTGTAAGAGTCAATTTTTTTTAAAATAACATCAAAAAGAGCCATAAAATCAAACTACTTAATTCAAATTATAAGTAATATCAATAACATAAAAAATTACAAAAAATTATTTTAAAGGTCCTTGTGTAAATATTTTTAAACTGTAATACCCTTAAAAAAATTTAAATCATATACTATTAGTCCCGTTCCACGTACTCATGGCCAACCCTTATTATATAAAAAGGTTAAAGTAAATGTAAATAGATGAAAAAGTTACTGCTAAAAATCCATTTACTAAATAGATTTAATTCATTTATGATGACACTATAGACTAAAAATATTTAATTTTTATGAAATTACATCTAAAATATATTAATATAATACTATGAAATTTTTCTTTTTTCGCATTGATGGTACTTAATAATAAGAACTTGTTTGATTCTGTTTTACTTTTTAATTTTTAAAATTATTTTATAAATAAATTTTTAAAATTATTTTAAAAAAAAAGTTTTAATTTTTAAAACTATTTTATAAATAAATAAAATTATTTTTTAAAAAAAAGTTTTAAAAAAATTTATTTAGCAACTCTAATTTTTAAAACAGTTTTTAACTAAAGAATTAAAAAACTTGAAAAATAAAATATTATTTATCTATGTTGTTTTTATTTTATTTTAAAAAATACAATATAAAAAATAGTTTTATAAAACAATTTTTAAAAATAAATTTTTTAATTTTAAAAATTTAAAATACTAAAATAAAATTATTGAGATGAAAATTAAATAAATTATAAAAAAAAAAAATTCTCAATTCATCCGAAAATTTTATTTTGACGGGGATAGTTGATCAGAACATTGGATGTTTTAGCTTTTTTTCGAACATATATAATAAAATGGTTGAATCATTGTAATAAAATAACTAAAAAAGCGATTCGCTGAGGAAGGTAGAAGATAGATCCCATCCATCCAAAGGTGAGAAAAGAAGCATACGATACGACGTCGTTAATTTCACCACCTCCCACTCCTCCATTATTCCGTCGTAACATAGCAATCTTCTTCCAATTTCATATTTATTCATTCTATTTTATTATTTCATTTCATTTTGTTTTTCTTATTCTTTTTAACAAATGCGATCCAAATCTCACATTGCAATTTCTGTTACCATTTCTGCATTACCTCAATTCTGGATTTTCTAATCATAGCTATACAAATATTTATATTCACCAATTGCTTCTTTTTCATCTCCTTTATCATATAATGTTTTGTTGAATATTCTACGAATATTACTTTTGTTATATCCTCATTGATTAAACCATTTACTCTTCGATGTGATCGTGAAATTGAATCGAATATAAGACCAAAAATTTGTTCCAGAATCTGATACCTTAAAAATCAAATTTTTAATTGAATAAATATTTTTTTAATGACGTGTCTAGATATTTTACTTGCCATAAGTTAGATTCAGATCTCTCTTACTTTTGCCTTGTGAATATTCCAGTTTTTTTTTTTCTTCTATATTTTAAGGATCTTGGACAATATGTTTGTATGATTTTTCTTTTTGGTAGTAAATAAGTACAAATAGCAGAGATATAACTTTTGGGGTTATCATCGGGGTTTTTCATCAACTTGATTAATTTAGCAGAGCTTGAAGTGTTAAATTTGCTGCATATAATGCAGGGTAATGGTTGTTGCTGCAAAATTTAACATATTTTCTGAAGCTTTTGTTTTTTTGTTCTGTTCACATGAATGAGTTTATCATGTTTAGGGGAGATTTCTCTTTGCATAGTTTATCTGTGCATAGACATACTGAGAATCCTTTAGGCCAAGTACTGATATGATTTCTTTCCTTTTTGTTTTACAATCTCTGAAGTTGAACAGAAGAAAGGAGAGGAGGGTACAGAGAGTGTCATGGCCTCTGAGAGGGAAAGTTTTGACCTCTCGGGACCTTTGCATTTGACTTATGTTTTATGGTAAGATCTTCAAATCAAATCATTCTTCTGCTTTAAAATTTGCTCTTCTTTATTTCTGTACTTAGATAACAATTATTTTTGCTATGTCTTGTGTACTTAAAATTATATTGTTTTGTTTATTCTCCACCTTGTTTGATATCTGATGTGAGTATCAGTTTTCGTGATACAGTGTATCTTGAGGGTAATATATATGGTGAAACTAATATCATCATCATGCACATAATCTTGTGTTCATGTCAGTATATTCGAAAATGTATGCCTTTCAAGACCTGTTTTTCTTCTCTACATGAAGTACTTTGCCAAGTATTCTGTTTATAAAAAACTTAATGCATTGCCTTTAGGATAATTTGAATCATAGTTGTTGTGTATCTGAGGGTTTGTGTGTTTTCCTCTACCTATTAAAAGTATTTGGTAAAGACAGTTAGTATACCATTTTATTTGATTCAGGGATAATCCATATCATCGAATGTCAGTTGCCGCTTGTTTGGTCCAAGGTGTTTACATTCTAGAAAGGGACAGGCAAGAAAAACGTGAAGGTTCGGATGCTCTAGCACCGCCTTGGTGGAAATTTTTCCATTTCCAGCTGCTTCGTCCACTTGTAGATGATGTTGATTTTTCCATCTTTGGCGCAATCTACGAATTCAAGCCTCCATCATCTCAGAGTAACGACACTTTATATCGAAGTCCACGTTATGTGATTGCCTTTCGAGGGACTCTAACCAAAGCACACTCAGTTTCACGTGATGTTGAGTTAGATATCCACTTCATCCGACAGGGACTTCATCAAACTTCTCGCTCTAACATAGCTATACAAGCTGTTCGAAACACGGTAGCAACTGTAGGTGATTCAAACGTTTGGTTGGCTGGACACTCCCTAGGATCAGCAATGGCTATGCTTACAGGGAAAACCATGGCCAAGAATGGCATGTTTATTGAATCTTTTCTTTTCAACCCTCCATTTGTATCTGCTCCACTTGAGAAGATTAAGGATGAGAGAGTAAAACACGGGATTCGATTTGCTGGCAGCGTGATAACAGCAGGACTCACCTTAGCTATGAAAGCCAAACAGCCGAAAGATTTATCGTTGGATCCATTCACTGCTTTGTCTGCCTGGGTTCCATGTTTATTTGTGAATCCATCTGATCATATATGTTCAGAGTATATGGGATACTTTGAACATAGGAGAAAAATGGAGGACATCGGCGCAGGAGTCATCGAAAGATTAGCAACTCAAAACTCGCTTGGTGGTTTACTGATGAGTGCGTTTGGGAAGGAATCTGAACCCCTGCACCTTATTCCTTCAGCTTCTCTAACAGTTAATGCTACTCCTGCATCTGATTTCAAAGAAGCTCATGGGATTCACCAATGGTGGAAACCCGACTTGCGCCTTGAATACAAAGTCTACAATTACAAGTAGTTTATGTAGTTATTGTAATTTATTGGGGGGTTGATGATTCTTGATTTCATGTGAAGACTGACTAATTCATTTAAATTAAGCAGGGGATATCTGTGTATTGTAATTTTGTTTCATAAATTTATAGATAGGTGTCGGGCACAATAGAACAGTGTCAAGTGTTTGAGAGCTAGCTTATTTGATGTTCACCGGTGCTTACAATGTTTTATAAGTTAGCAGAAAATTTGACAGCTAAAGTTGCATGGAATGATTCAATGTATTGTCCTCATTTATAGGATAATGAATCAACTGACTGATTTATTTTTCTTTATAAACATGGGAGTTATTTGAAAATGTGAATAAAGTGTAATGATGATGTATTCAACTTTCATTGCAGCAACTATTTGTCGACTGAATTCGGGATTCCCTTGCCCGAAAGGAATCCAAATTCACAGGGCCTGCCGGTCTCCATCACCTATTTGTGCAACGGAAACTCTTTTTTATTAATATTATTTGATACTGGAGTTACTGAATATAAGAGTTTGACCTTTATAGCTTGTATCCTTGAAGAGATGGAAATGTAGATTTTATCAGTTAGTCTTGTATAGGGTGTATTTGCACACACTTTGACACGTCAGAGTATGAGAAAAATTAAGTTAGAATTTGTTTGTACCTTTATGACCTAGGTTGGTTTATATAGAAGTTCTTCCTAGAGTTTCTAAAACCTTCTTGTGATGGTCATCAGGATGTCAGACATGTGTCCATGTGCTTTGTGATAGGTGGTTGTCATTTAATGTATATGATTATGATAGGAAGTCTGGGTGATCTAGAAGAGACCATCACTTTGAATTCCATTCGAGTGAGCGGCTTGTCATAGATTCAAGAAGGTTCTGCATTATCACATATTGGATCAGGTCGTCTAATATTCGGCTTAGCTTAAGTGGATGTAGTATGATTCATAACAAATACAAATGAAGGAATTGTGCAATTAAAACTCCAAAAATAGTAACATGATTCGAGGCAAGTCAAACGTTCCAAATAGATATTATAAAGATAAAGGTAACGAGTTTGCTTTGTCTCAATGATGTGATAGTTTTTTTTATAATAGAAAGTGTTGTTTAAATCCAATGATTTTGCAATTTTTCAAAATAGTTTGTTATCTTTTTCGAGGAAAAAATAAAGGACGCAAAAGTTATCACCAACAAATATTGAACTCGCCCTTACACATACTAAACTTACATGTGTTATCGCTAGGCCAAAAGGAATAATCATAATGGATATATAACATTGTACTAAAATCATGATGTGAATTAACCATTTAAAATAAAGACATCAACTTCATACGTCAAAAAACGTAACCATATGTAAAAACAAACACCAATTCTAAACATACTAAATATGTGAAATAATCATTTAAAACAAATACATCAACTCCAAATGTCAAAAGAAGTGAAATAGCCATCTAAAATCAAGATTCCAACTTGCCATAAGTCATAAGATGTGAAATAACCATCTAAAATTAAGACCCTGACATGATGGCGGCCCAAGGGACAAGCCACTAAAGTTAGGACTTTAGACCTAAAAAAAGTTTATTTAGTACACTGTAAGATGAGTATTCTCTAGATGGTTCAAATCTAGACTATGACCTTATTTTTATGTTTTTTACAATTTAAAGTCATTTTCAAAGGTCGCTTTAAGCCTTTAAATTTGTTGGGTCGGTTTTAGCACCGACTTCATACGTCAGAAGATGTAACCATCAATAAAAACAACAACAATTCCAAATATATAAGGATGTGAAATAACCATCTAAACTAAATACATTGATGTTGTAAAAAAATCATAGAGAAATTTAAAGAAACGCAATCAAAACACAGAAAATAACGTGGAAACTCCAAAACTAAAAGAAAAAAAAAAACCATGACTGTTGTCTAATGACAATCAAAGAAGAACACTATGAGAAATTTTTTACAACACATAGACTTCTATCATATCCAACATCTACAAGTGTGAGTCACCCACATTCTATATTTGCATTGTCGTTACAGTCAACAGAACACATCTCCTAACTACACCGCTAAGAAGACTTTTGATACAAGAATGCAAAATCAAAATCCATTCCCACTCCACTACCAAGTTTAACCATGGATCATATACCACTTGTTGGGGAGTATAGGGGAGCGCAAAATCAACGGGTCAAATGCTCCATGACCACTAGATACTTTGACACCACATCTCCACCCAAAATTTTAAGACAATAAATATATGAGTCACCTCTCTTATATGTCAAACATTTAGCGTTTTGACTGACATACAAGTACAGGCGGCTTGTGTGCTGGAAAAAACCTCAACTAACTACATCATCTCATTTATGATTATGCGGACCTCACTTAATGAAATCATCCCGATTATGTATATCTTGAAAATACGAGTTAAATTCGGACGACTCGAGAACAAGACAGAAAACAAGAATAGCACACTAGCAAAAAAAAAATGATACATGGAAAGAGCATACATGGTGTTTTCCTTAAAAGGGGGCAAAGAAAAGTCCAGAAGTTCCTCAAATCCAATCGTTGATGACAAATGACCCAATAACGTAAAGGATTATGAAAACCTCAACCGTAATAATGATCATCCAACATTTGTGATTAAGGTGGCATACATCAAATAGTTATCAAACGCTAGTGAAAAGCAAGTGTCACTCTCATGATATCACATATAGAAAACTGAAACGACAATGTTTGAAATGCGACGTACAAGTTACACATATACTTTAGACCATTAATTACACAGTAGCTAATATTCCATGAGGCTTGTATACCAATATAGTCAATTAGACCCAACTCGAAATCAAATGACTCATCCCAAACCACTTTGGACATTAAACTTGACCCAATGAAGCAACTAAAGACCAATAAAGAAAGAAACATTGACTACACGTTAATTACTGAACTTCGAGCTAAACTTTAAAAATAACAAATTATCTGAGTTTCAACAACACATAGTCTATATTTGTCTTAAAAAATAGTGATATTGATTTCTTGGGTCTTAATCATCCAATTTGATTTGATCGGATAATCTACCGGTAAATAAATCATATTCAAAGATTGTTCCAACCGGACAAGATTGGAATTCAATACTCTTGGTCAATTCAACTTAAATTAAAGTTCATTAACCATGGAAGCTTCACCATTTAGTTAAATAAATAAGTAGTGATAGAATTTGATATTTACACACTCAAAACCTAATAAAGAAAAGTTACAACTACATTTGAGAAAATGGAAAATATCTGTTCCGGTACTACTAGTGAGGCCCGGCCATTTTATGAGCAATTCCAAATTTTTTTCTATTTATATGAAGTTGGTTTATGAAAATACCATTGTCATCTCATCATCGATAGAAAATGAAAGTTAACATAATTAGATACCGCGACACAATACCAATCAATTTCCCTAAAGTGGGCAAGGAACACCCATTCCAATGCAAGGCTGGCCCTCCCTCTCTCTACATGACTTGATTCCCATATTTCAAACCTCCAATGCAAAAAGTACACCATTTTGTCAAGTAGTATTTAGTATCACTATCAAAGAAATAATTAGTAATGTATGGGCATTGGCATTGGCATTGGCATGGCATCCAACTTTGCTTAACCTACAATTAATTAACTAAATAGCTAGCTAGCTCTAGAAAGCCTTAAAAGCGTGCTTCAATTTCCACATCTTTCTCTTCACACTCATCACCCCTACCCTACCATACCCACTTCTCCACACACCCCTTTACTTAACCCTTTAATAACTTGTATCGATAAAAAGGAACATAAACAAATAATCACACTTCTCTTTCTCTTTCTCTTTCTCTTTGTCCCCACTCCCACTCATAAAATAAAATTGAATATACGATTTATAAGTTTACAAGCATCTTTGCTCCCAATCTATTACAAAAAAAATAAAATAAAAAAAATTGACCTCTGGTTTCAGATTAGAATAGTTTCACTAACATAATCAATCAATGCATTCTTAATTAAATTGAACAACAACAAAACTCTGCATTCCGAAAGGGAAAATCTAAAAATTCATCTTTACAATTTTGATTTTGGTACCTAACTTCCTCAACATCACTGACAATTACTATATCTAGAATTACCTCTAAATTGTACAGTTACAAAAGAAAAAGAAGAATTAACAGTGAAAACCTAACACAGAGCCATCGGTGATGGCAATGGCAACTCTGCAACCGGCTTTAACGGTCACATGGTGACTGAAGAAATGCAAAACCCTCACGCGCCCCGCCATTTTCAACTTCGATTCAATCTCCATCGTCGGTTGAATCCTCAACCCGAAATTAAACCCTACACCGTCTCCGTTCGCAAGTGTGGGACCCATATTCGGCGGTGCCGACAACGGAAAAGACTGAACAGAGAAAGTAGCGGCCATATACTGTGTCCTTCCGGCGTCGATCTGGCCGGCGGGAATGAACATGAACCCGACCTGGCTACCGGAATAGAGAAGTTGAAGGGAGCTGTCGTAGTGAGAGAAAGCAGCGCGGTTAGGGTTTCTAACGGAGGCGTATTGGGAGAAAGTGAAATTAACGGTGCCGTTAACGACTGAGAATGAGGGAAGTTGAACGGCGTTGACGGCGATCTTTGGGTCTTGTGGTTTGAAAACTGTGTAGTATACTATTAGGATGACGATGAGGACGAAAATCAAGAAGATTGTGGCTACCACACATGAGGCTAGGTTCGTACGACCTGAAGGTGGACGTGGTCTTTTTGGTCTTGTGGAGGCGATGTTGGTGTTGGTGGCGGGGATGGTGGGTCCATGTCCATGTCCATCCGCCATGAAATCCGGTGGTGGTGGATCTTACAATGTTATGTTATGTTATGTAGAGAGTCCAAAATGTGAATGTGAATGTGAATGCTAATAATATAAGGATGAAGGAAAAGGTAAATTCATTAAACCAACCAAACCCCACATGCTGTCATAAAAAGAAAGAAACTTCAACACAACCAAACACAGACACTAGTGTGAGTGCGAATTCGGAACTTTGATTATTGTGAGATATTTAAAAATCTAAGTATGTCATATAATTTCTTTATATCTCATCCAATAAAGTTTTAGTAAAATTATTTGGTTCTCTTATTTTTATAATTAACATTTAATTATAGTTAATCAATTTTTTAGTTTACACAAATATTTCAATAAGCATACGAATCATTTGTTAATAATTTAAATATAGAAAGTTTTATTAAAATTTCAACCGATATCTTAAAGACTTTTGTTACTCTTTATGGATAATTGTGTTTTTACATAGCGAAACATGACAATTTTGTCTTGAAGTTGGGATTTTATTTACTATTATGATATATCGACCGTGGGAGTGTGGTCTAAATTGAGCGGTAGTGGTTGTCCATTTCCCCAAACAGCACCACTTCAGTGTATAGTCTCTATTCACAAATGAGTCAAAAAATAAATTGTATAGTAATAATAATAGACCGCTTCTTCGGTAGTAGTAGCATTGCTTATATAAAAAGAAAATTGTATCACTGTCTTTTTGCTATTATAAATAATATTTATTCTAAAAAATATAACCAAATCAAATTAATTTTTTAAATTAATCATAAATTAAGTTATTATTAATCATAAATTAATCATACCTACTACCGGCTACTTACGTCATTTTAAACATTACTAAACTCTCTCAACTTTCATCCTTTATCAGATTTTTAACCATAGATCAATTGATTTATTCGGTTGAGAACTATTCTTTTAATAAATAAATAAATAATAAAAATCTAAAAATTTATAACAATTATATTAAAATTTACAAGAAAAATAAGTTTTTAAAATACAAATTTTAATATCAAATCTCATATAACTCAACCGATCAACTATAAATGTACCGTGCAGATTAAGAAGAATAAGAGTTTGAGTGAAATAAAAGTTTTTTTTTTTTTTGTTAAAGTTAAACATAAAAGGTATTTTTGCTTAACCAAGTACTAAATGCCCTGATATTTGTTATTAGAGATTACACCCATAACTTAGGTGGCAAAAATTGAAGAGTCGAGTGGAGAGAGAGAAAATTAATGCCCTGATATTTGTTATTATGCATTTAGTCCTACATGGTTGGAGATGCTACACTCTTCATAACCCCCCACAATTGATAGGAGAAGTGACTTCCATTCCTAAATTGGAGCCTCTTATGCGTACTGCAAGGAAAAATGAGGGTGGATGAGAGAGAAGATAAAAAGAGAATATGAAGAGAGAAACTAGAGAGATAAGAAACTGCACTATTTGATGTTTGAAATCCTTGAACTTTTCTCTATATAAGATTTGCAGTCCCTTCTTCATCCCAAATTCTCTATTCCATAATTGAAGATAGAGTTAAACCATTAGTGTAGCTTGATTCATTAAGTCAACAACAATTCCTCTTGCAATGTATGCTAGCTATACGGTAAGAAACTGCACAATTTTATTATTATTAACATCAAAGTATCAGTCGTTAGTTTTAATTATAAGAGTATTTTAGGAGCAAAACATAACACCAGTTGGAACGACCATTGGCTTCTCTCTATAGTTCACAATCCCTATCATAATCAGGCCACCTGGCTGCAATCATAATGATTTTCATTGGAGGTGAAAAGCAAACATGTTGCATAAAAAATTGGGAGAAAATCTAACACAACAAATTTACTATGTACAAATGACAAAAATCAAGTCTCTTTGTCAAGCTTCTACAATTAGTATAAGATATCTTATTCAGACCTTTAAATTTATGTTGAACATGGCAATACAATCCTGAAAAAACAGTTCAGAGAAACCAGGAATAACAAGAGCTTCAGGCCTGTGTTCAGATAACATGAAGTCCATCCAAAAATGGACTAGGGTCATTCCCTGAATCACGTTGCATACGTATATTTATTACCTTACCTATATAGATCAGAAAAGGATAAATGTCTATTTTGCAAGCTTATCAAGACGGGAATCCATGATTTGGGAGACAGAATCAAGAAATGTCGATTCCTCCATGCCAGGAAGCAAGGAATCTTGTGCTTCACTTATAATTTCCTCAATTACAGATTCCTTGTTCAAATTTTCCCGACACATGATACTTCCAATTGCATAAGGAGTAAGACCTCTCTGAACCCCTTTTTTCAGCAGCATTGTGGAAATATGTAGTGTCCGCGCATACTGAAGTGGAATATCCCATCCATAATAATTCAGAAGTTCAATGTCTTTTTCAGCATCCAAAGAATTGATATAATCAACTATCTCGGGCGAGTAAGGCTGACGTGTTTGTGGCCAATAAAGCCAATCAAATGTGCAATCTTCAAACTGCAGAGAAAACAACATGAGTTCACATTAAATTAAATCAATGTGAAGAATCTTAAATTTTAGCAGGAAGTTAATATCACCTAAGGATCAATTCAATGCACCAATAATAATATGCATCCACATTGGGTGCTTGAAAAAAATTAAGCTGCAACATGCAATGCAGGTTCAACAAGTTTGTAGGAATCTATCATGTCAGGAAATTCAATCAACTCTTAAGATTTGCTTACTTGATCTGGTAGACAATAGCCATGATCAATGGGAATGAGCTTAATCTGGCCATCTTTCTCCTTTCTGATTAAAATATTCCCAGCATGCCTGTCTGCATTAGCCATTCTTAAATCAAGCACAGTTATCTTATGCACCTCCTCCACTGGAAAGGCCCCAGGTCCAATATCCTCACAATTACCATCGTTCTTCACAAACTTCTGTAACGACCCGATCTTGACATGTTTTGATGAGCAAGCATACCCATTTGGGTGGTGAAATTCTTGGTGTAAGCACTGCACCAAAATAGTAGGAGGAACGCCAGAAAACCCTATTTCTTCACCAGACACTAAACGCGGCCCGCTCCTTGGATGATCTAATATATAAGCTGCAACCTCCCTCAAAGCTCCTTCTCCCACCCTTGTTCCTCTTTTTAAACCTTCGCCACTCAACGAAGTCGTTAAGCCTCTCGGGTTGTTCACAGCCATTGGTTCTTCATCCAAGGGCTTGAAAACTGAAACATGCTTCTGACCTGTTAAATCTTGCATAAAATAAGTCCCTCCGGTACCTTCCGATGACCTAATAGGACTATTTCCTGTCTTCAAACCCTCATATGTCGAGTTGATCATGTCCCAAAGGAAAGGAAAAAGATTGATCTTGGGATTGATAACAATAGGTTCGAACCAGAAACCAACACCAGGTGGTATCTTAGCTATCTGAATCTGTTTGCTCCTATTCTTATTCTCTTCTACTTGTTGTAATAATCCAGTTTTAGAAGCATCAAGAGAAAGCTTCAAATCATTATGAATAGGTGTAGTTCTAACCTTAACCGATTTCTTAATAATCAAATGAACTACACCATCATCACCTTTACATATATCATGAAAAGGTCTATGATCATCAAGCTTCTCATCATCACAGAAAAGCTCTTGATCATCATCAACATCCTCAGGATCAATGAAACCTTGTTTACCTTTCTTTTTTCTAATCCTTTGCTTAAGATACCCCACATTTCTATGCCTATCAACATGAAACTCAAATTCTTTCCCAGAAACAGTCCTAACAACAATGAAAAGTAAATCCGAAAGGCGTAAAACCAAATGAAGAACATTGCCATCGGCGACACCGTACTCCTTAATAAGTGTATCATTTCTAGTAAGCTCTCTTCCACTAAAAACAAGCTTCTGTTTCTTCACAACAAAACCTTTACATTGTTGAATCCTCAATTTCACAGAAGCAATTGAATCAGACTCAAAAACACGCATTGGGGTAACAACATTATCCACGGTGAGGTAAATCAGGATAGGGTCAACAGAACAATATCCTGGTTGACCTTCCCAATATACCCTTGAACTCAAAGCAACCGACATATTTCAATGTCGAATAATCCTAATTTGTTTTCCTTTGAATAACAAACCAAAAAAAGAAAAAACCTAATTTTGCCTTACTTGAAATATTACAATTACATAATGAAATGCATTAACAATTAACAAGTAAGAAGACCCAAATAAGACCTAATAATCTAAGAAATGAAGATAATAATAATGAGGAGAAAGTGAAATACAATAACCAGAAAGGAGTTATTTTTTTTTATAAATTTTTATAGGCGGTATTTCGATTACATTGTATAATATTTGTTTGTATGAATGAATTGAGGGGTAAGGGAATGAGAATGGGAGGTGCAAGTAGTAGTTAAGTGTTATTCTCTCGAAAAGATGGTTAAAAGAATGAAAGCGAACGAGAGAGGATTCTAACCGAAAGGAAAGAACCAAAGGTGAATGAAGGAGGAAGAATAGCTTAAATGGCGATGATTCAGAAAATGTTGTAATAAAATAAATCTAATATATGTGAATAACCGATTTTTTCTCTTCCGATAAAATTGATGGATGCTTCAGAGCGGAGTGTAAGATTCTAGCAATAATAAGAGGGAGATAGAGCGTAATTATAGCCGTTGGCTTTGGCTTTATATAAAGTTTTTTTAACCCCAAAAAAACATTATAACGATAACTTAATTTGCTTTTTTTCTCAATCTTCTTCATCTTCATTTCAAACCAACCCTTCTCTGTTTAACTTTAATAATTTATTTCACCGTATTATAATGTTACCATTAATCTCCGTCAAAGAATCTTATCCATTAATCTAGACTTTTCTAGTCGCTTCTTAAAAAAAGTACAACGATTTTTTTTTTTTAAGGTTTTACTCAATTAATAAATATTAATATTATTAAAAAAAATTATTAATTATATTATATATTATTGTTAAAAAGAGTAAATTATTTTTATTATTAAATTAAATTTATCAAAAAAATTTCTCATTTTCTCTTTCATTAAGAAATCCACAACATTTCTTCATTTTCATCTACATCTTCTCCTATTTTCACTTAAACTTAAACTCTTTTTAATTTTTTGTTTTTTGAATAAAATTTACACGCACCGAGTTCGCATAAGCACTTCCATTATTCATTCAGTACAAAATTTATATGAATTGAGTTCAAGTATATATTTTCTCTATTCACCGTAAAATTTGCATGTACTTGAACTTACATTTGCGTCAATTAAGTTAAAATACGTATTTTTTCTATTCATTGAATTTTTTTACATATTGAAACTATATTTACGTACATGTACATG
Source organism: Cicer judaicum (assembly GCA_037974835.1). Lineage (NCBI taxonomy): Eukaryota > Viridiplantae > Streptophyta > Magnoliopsida > Fabales > Fabaceae > Cicer > Cicer judaicum. Next base: position 2,847,096 of record JBBPBS010000633.1, on the reverse strand, counting down.
AATTTGTTTACGTATATTTATGTAAATACAAAATTCGTAAGATTATGTGATTTAAATTTGCATAAGATGTATAATTCGCTACATACGTGAAATTCATATCACATAAAATTGATATATTTAAAATATATATATATATATATATATATATATAAATTCAACATATTAGTTAACATACCTTGTTGGTGATTTTAAGCATAATAAGAATGGGAGAATTACTAATATGAGTGTGAGATATTATGTGATAAGTGATGGAAACGAAGAGAAAAATAGATAAAATATTATTTAAGAATGAGTGAAATAATAAAAGATATTTTGAATATTTTAATTTTATGAAAATTAAATGGCATGTAGATAGGAAAATAAGGGGTATAAGTAGCAAAATTGCAAAGAGTATTGAATTAGAGTACTTGAAAGCCATTATATTATAACAAGACAATACTTTGTTGATTTGTAATTTCTTTTATAGATTTCAAGTTTTTAATATAGCATAAAATTTATAAATTAAAGCATGTCAACAAGTGTTCTTAAATAATCAAAGAAAGAAACAAAAGATAAATATAGTATGAAAAAGATAAAAAAAAGTTAAATTTTAAAAAGTAAAAGTTAAATTTTAAAAAGTTGAATGTACTTTAGTGTTTTAAGACATTTGTTAGAATTTTTCTTTGCAAATTTTGATTTATATTGATTTAACTCATCGATAGCTCCATCGAGTTTGATAAAATGGGCTATCTCTTTTATTTGCTCAAATATAAAGGTTTGACACAAATGTTTGAGACATTTTTTTTATCACAGAATACTAATTGTGTTATCTTCAATATCTGATATCAATTCAAAACCACGAAACTGCGTATTTAGATCCCTGCAAATTCCAAAATGAAATGTTTATTACTTCTAATTTGAAAAGCTACCACAAATAAGAGGGAAAAAGAACTTTGATGATAGAAAGTTAAAAATATTTTATTTTATTCTATGCACTTAATTTAGTAATATATGATAGAATTTTTATGGATTTTTCCACGATTCGATATACACATGTTAATTTAGTTTTTAAATAATAAGTTTGATTGCAGTTTTGTTCTCTATATTATTATTAATTCATAAAATTAATTCTTTTATTTTAAAAGTCGACAGTTTTAATCTCTTTTAGATTTTTGAACTAAATATTGATAATTTGATATATTTTAAATAATGTGTTATATAATTTTATGATATAGAACCATCAAAATACATTAAATATTTATATAATTAAATTAAAAATATGAAGAAAAAAATTAAAATTAAAAGCTAAATTTTTACGATATTTTATTTCAATTTCATGGGTATTAAACATTCTACATCATCCTATCAAATGTCAAATTATTTAAAATATTTCAGATCATCATTTTTTAGTTAAAAAATTATAAAGAGGGACCAATATTGTCGATATTTAAAATAGAGAGACTAATTTGGTGAATCAGTAAAAATAGGAAGACTAAAACTGTAATTAAACATAAACAATAGTTATATGACTTTAAAAAAAATATTATCTTATCATTTAAAAAATTATAATAATTAAATATTATTTATTAAAAGTGCTAGCAAAATAAATTTTTTTTTTTTTGAATTTTTATTATTCAAAACAGTGA